>WOGR01005808.1:0-13522 GCA_015342045.1 Leptinotarsa lineolata | reverse complement strand
AAAATAAATATTTCGAAATGAAATATCAAAATATTAATCTTTCCCTACACTGTTAATTCCGGTAAACGCCTGTCAGAAAATAGCTACTTCCCCAGCTAATACCATTTTCGATACTGAATTATATTCGACAGACATTCAGGCAATATACACACAGATGTTAGTCTCGCAGATGTTTCTCGTTTATCCAGCAGCAAGACCATGCTAAAGTTATTTAAGTGGATCATCTTCAGTCCGGTCAGTATAATAAAAAAATGAAAATGAAAAATGTATATTTGAATTGGAAGGTGGCAGAAAAACGTATGTTTATGAAGCTGTAGAAGAGTCACATTGTATCTGTCATCTTATCTAGATTTTTTTTTTAAATCTTTACCTTTTTCTCAGCATCTCGATATCTCCTCGAGAATACAAGATAAAAGCGGGATTTTGAGAAGGAAGTTGAGATTTTGTGATCATAAGCAAGTTTTTGAAAAAAAATCGAGATATCGAGAAAAACTGAGTATGTCCCTTTGAAGGCTTCATACATGTCATTTGTGGAATGTAGCATTCGATAAGTTTATAAGGTTCGAATTTTTTGTTTGGAATATTATATTGAAAATAAGTTTCCATGTTTATATGTTCGAGATTCTTTCTTCCAACAATCGAAGTATAGGGTATATTTTGAAAATAATTTCATGAATCATATTTTCAATACATAGGAAGCTATTTGGTGAACACTCAATTCCCTCATAAAAACCCAGAAAATATATGAAATGCCTCATTGCCAATATTTCATTCAACACTCCTACAACTGCCTGATAAGATGAATTTTATCAGTTCGGACTTCTGTTGTCTAAAATTATTCTACTCTGATTCGAAATCTAAGAAAGAACGAATAAAATTAGAACAAATAGCTGAAATATCAATTATATCAAACAATAAAATGTGAAATGAAAGTACAATAAAACGAATAAAATAATCAAGATACAAAATTAAAATGACCACAGAGTAACAAGGAACTGCAAAATAAAAAAAAATTGTAAAGAGCAAAAAATTTTAAAAAAATCACCCGAAGACGGTTGTGGATACTAACAATCGAAACGTCATAAGTAACTTGGTTTGAAATTTCTTCCAATTAATTTTTTGAGTTTTTGATTTTTCGCTTATTTCAATTTTTATTTTTTTTATTTCTGAATTATTTTTCATTCTGTGGTCATTTCCATTTGATATTCGTTTTCTTGTACCTTCAGTTCACGTTTTATTGTTCAATATAATTGACATTTCAGATATTCATTCTAATTTCATTTGCTCTTTCATAGATTTCGAATCACAGTAGAACCATATCAGACAATGGAAGTCCGAACTAATGAAATTCACCATGGAACATTGTCAACCACTTTCAAACAAATGTTTGATAAGGTTTGCAAATAGCAATTTATATTATGGGTCGCATCTTAATAATATATCAGCCCCGTGAATATTCCTACGCTTCATTTTGTAATCGATCTTTTCACAATATTAAAATCACCTATTTTTCATTTCAGGGATTCTAAGGAACTTCAAAAACCCACTTCAACCAATGCCGCTGTGATAAGGTTCTACAGATATGTTCAAGCTGCCAGAGATGGTCAAGACAAGAGGGACTGTATAAGACTGTATCCATCATGCGTTATCAATACGGAATCATAGAATTTCCAAAGAACGATATTTTTGTAGTATATTAAAATGGCCATATATGAACCTACTTATCTCAGAACATATCTCCTCTATCGAAAGACCTCAACTGTTACTCGCTCAGCTGTAAAAAGTGAATTTTTGCACATTTCTAACTCATTTTAACCAATTGAAATAACGCTTTTGAAAATTTTGGGTAGAGACAAGTCGAAATTTCAACTTACTGAATCAGAATACCTAGTCTTGACCTTTTATCTAGAAAAAAAATTATGTGTATTTTCACAATCTTAAATGCAATTTCATTCATTAATGCCAGTGAACTAACTTTTCCATATTGATATATAGGGTTTTGGTGACTCATAATTCGAAATTATGTAAACTTTTTTCACTCAATGAGTAAAAATGTAGGAAATAATAATAATCTTAAAAGTGAGTCAAGTTTGATTGAGATATCGTTCAATTGCAGTCCATCCCACAAAGTTGATACGAATTGAAAACTTCTGGAGAAAATACACTAACATGTATTATATACAAATTCTTGAAGAAATGAAAATGACTGCGGTTGACTTTTCACAGTATTTTTCCATATTCAGATTAGATTATCTATAATTTTGACAGCTTTGACTTCTGTCACAAGAATGGAAGACTAAATAATTCAGTACACATCATGTTTTCTTTGAAAATTTAATTTACATTCATATCTGCACTCGTATGGAAATTTTCAACTTATAGTAATAGTAACCACATACCATTCAATTTCAAACAGTGAATGGAGTAGAGCCAGTTTAATTCCCAACAATATAAACATGGATTATTTTTTGGATTTTGTTCTTGTGAGGAGAGTAGTCAGTATCGTTCAAAAACTGTCATGTTTCAAAATTAAGCCCATTTGTCAGATGGTGCTGCGTTTTTTGTGAACTCAGAATATGAGGTTTGTATTTTCTATCAATCTTTCTATCATCTTTGATCACGCATCTATCTTTGTTTTGGTTGCTTTTTTATTGGATGTTTATAGTGTAGATGATGTTCATGACTGCGGATCCATATATAACATGTGATAGTATTTAATTTTTTCAGTTTATTATGAGACAGTTGCGTTCATGTGCATGTCTGATAAAATGAGAATACATACAGTTATTTGTACTTTAATAAAAGTATAATGTATTCTTCAATGTGAAATCATACGAGATAACATAAAATATTTATTTTTCATTTAGTCATAGATATATTAATCATTTATTTATTTATGTATTTATTGAATGTAAATAGAAATTACTCAGTAGAATATAAATATTGTGATGTTATTGTTGGATGTTTCAATTCCTTCTCAAACTATCCATGGAATACGCACGATTCTATTTTTAGTAAATTGGCACAAAATGCTCTGTTGAGAGAAAAATATAAAATAATAGGAAAGAAAGATGAGGATGAGTATAGAAGTTGATTCAAAATGAAACTATGTGGTAAAATTTTCATGCATTATCCAAATATTCCTCAGTGGTAATGGAATACGTTTCAGAATACAACATTAGTTTCATTAATTTATTCGAAAAAATGTTGCTTGTTCTAATTACACTAGTTCACAGCCAATTTACGACTGTAATGCCAAAGGAAGTCCCTTGTTAATTTGTGTTCCCTAAATGCGAAATTGATAGTAAAAATTTCATGACACGTAGGATTTTTAAGTTATGATTTTTTTATACAAAAATTTAATGAACACGACATTCCAAAATTTGCTCTTCCCCTAAATTGAGGAAGTTGTTTAAAACCTAGCAACACAGCGGCTCCGCCCAGTATTCGATTCTGCTCCCCCTGTATATGAGAATTGTAACGCCGCTTCTCGAACTTCCGATACCCGAAGTTTCCACAAAATACCAGAAATACTGAACCGCAATAAAAGTAGCAGGTTGACAATGGGATCATCAATATTGGTTTAACGCGAGTAGTGGTGAGTTAGTATCAGAGAAGCGAGGTGAGCATACACGCGAATATTAAGAGTATTATATAAGTGATATTTTTGTGAATGAAATAAGTTGACTCCTATAAACGCAGTATCACATATTTGAACTCGACCTACACAACAGTACAAAAATGTCCAAAGTACATAAACGTGGCTGCGTTAATCCTGCAGATAGTTTTTGCTATATATGTGGTCAGTTTACTCCTAAATCGCAGAAACGGCCAATTAATCAAATGACCAAAGTAGCTCACCATAAGTATTTTGGATTTTTTGTTAGTGAACAAGATCGAAATTGAGCTCCTCAGGTATGTTGCCAAACCTGTGCAACAAAACTAAGTAACTGGTTAAATGGCAAACGATCTTCTATGGCTTTTGCAGTTCCAATGATTTAGCAAGAAACAACGACTGTTACTTTTTCATGACAAACGTGTCTGGTTTTTCAAGAAAGAACAAACACAAAATTGTATATCCAGATATTCCTTCTGCAATAAGGCCGGTTTTTCATGGAGAAGGTTTACCAGTTCCAACACCCCCGGCAAATTGGGAGGAAGATTTGGAAATGTATGATGACCAGGCAGGTTCCGATGATGTGCCAGAAAAAGAAGGTGAAGGAAGGACACCCTATCTAATCGAACAACCTGAATTAAATGACCTAGTTCGGGACCTTCACTTGTCCAAAGAGAATGCTGAACCATTAGGGCCTAGATTACAACAATGGAATTTACCAGCCCCTAAAATCAAAGTTACAATATTAAGGAAACGTAACCATGAGCTATTCTCGTTTTTCATTACGCAGAATAAATGTGTGTTTCTGTTAATTCAAATGGTGTGATGGAAAAATTAGGATTTGCACATAACCCGGACGCATAGCGTTTATTTATAGATTCGTCTAAAACAAGTTCAAAAGCCGTTCTGCTCTGTAATGGTAACAAAAGACCCTCTATTCCTCTTGCACATTCAGTTGCCAAGAAGGAAACACAAGAAAGTATGTCACCTATTCTGAATGGAATAAGTTATAATACGTCTAAGCGGCAAATATGTGGCGACTCAAAAGTCATAGCACTATTACTAGGTCTTCAGAGTGGATTTACGAAGTTTTGCTGTTTTCTTCGCCTTTGGAACAGTAGAGCAACACAGAGCAATTATCAAGTAGAAGAATAGCCTCCGAGAGATAAATATTTTCCAGGCGAAGCTAACGTGAAGAATATACCTCTTGCTGATCCCAAAAACGTTTTGTTACCTCCATTACACATTAAACTGGGATTAATGACAAATTTTGTAAAAGCATCGAACAAAGGTGATGCGTATAAATATCTCAAACACGTTTTTCCGAAATAAGGTGATGCAAAGCTCAAAGCAAGTATATTTGTTGGACCACAAGTCAGAAAAATATTAGTGATCAACAATTTGATCGAAAATTAAGTAATGTTGAATTAGCTGTGTGGAGTTCTTTCGAAAGAATTGTTTCGGAGGTTTTAGGGAACGAGAAGGTAGAAAATTACGAAACATTTATAAAAGAACTACTTGAAGACTACTGCAGAATGGGATGTCTTTCTAAATCCATTTCTTGCATTCCCATTTGAATTTTTCACGAAAAAATTTGGGTGCTGTCAGTGACGAACAAGGGGAAAGGTTCCACCAAAAATACTCACAATGGAGCAACGTTACCAAGGCAGATGGGATGCAGCAATGATGGGGGATTATTGTTGGTTCCTTATGAGGGAGAACGATGAAACATATAAACGAAAGTCAACATTTGCAAAAAGGTTATGCACAAAATACTTCATTTAAATTTTTTTGCATGTTTATTGTAAATAAAGTCTATTATCGTCTAAATATATTGTTTTTTTTCTCAATTTGATCTTATATTTCCGTATAATATGTGAAAATTTTTGTATAAAATGAAAATAACTATAACACAAAATCTATACGTGATGGAAAATTTTTGATGTTGAATTCGCAGTCAGGATGCTCTAAACTCTCATGTATAGCCATTATAATATAGTTGCAATTTTTTTTCTCGATTGTTGGCTAGTGCGATAGATTATTCTTCGAATTCTTTTATGGAATTACTTAATAAGGTTATATCCGTGCCAAAATAATACCACAACCGCCACAACCACAACTCAGATACTTATTCAGATATTTATCTACTAACTAAAGTTCCTCCACTTTGATAAATCAAAGTGCAAATAGTTTCAACATGACGAATACTACAGGACGTATCTTTTTTATTGGAGAATTGAGTCTTTCTTATTTCATTCTGAGACATCAAGTGAAATTTTTGAAATTTTGTGATGTGATTGTGATGATGAAGTACGATATACATATAAAGTTTTCCATTGAAATGCTTGATTTTTTCAGCATTCAGAAGATGAAAAATACACCGATAAAAATATGGGCTCCGTTTAAAAATGACCTTAATATGACCATCGTAGTGATGGTCAAAGTGAAATCTTATTAAACTATTAAATAGGTGGAGAAAAATTAACCGAAATATAAGTTATCTGTGATGAACTACTTGAACTGATGGATACGTGAAAGCTAGATTCTATATTCTGCTAGGGTAAACGTGAGTGGAACATTCGTCGTATATTCGATGGAAAAAAAATTAATCGCAATTGGAGTCCCCGCTGAATACGAGCCAAACAAAAGTGCAGAAGTTATTCTTGGTTTTTTATTTTTAGTTCAGATACGATTTGAGCTGAAGTGATCAAGTAATTAGTGAAGTATTTGATGTTGTTTCCGAAAATTTTAGTAGCTATGATGAGTGTTGAAATGGCAAATGGTTTGTTTTTATATCTTGACATGCATTAAAAAGATAATATGGTAAAATATAAAAACAACAGTTTAGGTTTTGTAGGTTTCTGCATATGGTGCATATAGTTTGGTTTAACTTCATTAACAGTCCCAATTCTTATTAACCTTCTCATAAAATCAGTGTTCATCTGCCCATTTCTCTCAGATTCACGTACTAGGACAACTGTGCTGTGGTCAATCTCATCTATAGGCTGAATTTGTTAACTTTAGTAATTTTACCATTGTCTTGGTGTTTAGAAAAAATAAATATCAATTCATTTGAAATCATTTCAACGAGAGTTATATAAAATTGTCCCTTAACCTACTTACTTCTCGGAAATACAGACCTACTCACAGATCACTGTCACTTTCAGTTACTGTGACCAGAATATCCAGTTTGCTGTATCTGTTTGGGAGATGAGGAAATAACAGAGCACATATTTTGTGCCTGCCCCGCCACGAAATTAATCAGATTTTCAGAGTTTGGCAGAGTTTCACTCTCGCCATCGAAACAGAAAGATCATCTATCAATCTAATCGGCTTCGTTAAAAAACTGAATTGCAATTAACCTTTGTGGGTGGCAGTGATGTCGAATGGACCCACTCTCCTTGAACTCAACTTAACCTGATTTGTAACCTAACCATATTTCAACCAATTTACAAAAAAATTAATATTCATACAGACCGACAGACGCGGCTTGGGGACTTCTTTATATAAACCGAGTGTCACGAAAGTATGGAAACAGGGGAATACCCTTTAAGGAATGCATTTCAGAAAAAAAAGTTAAAGGAGTTTTTATTAGCTATTCAGTGATGTAATCAGATTCAATCTTGAAGTTGATCTCCATTTTAAGGTCGTAATGGCTTCCAGGATCAAGATCATAATCGTGGAGGTAGTCAAGACCATGACCAGACGTGAAATTTTCCACTGTTCCCAATTCCGCGATAAAAATATGGGCTCCATTTAAAAATGACCTCAATATGACGAAGTGGACAAAGCGAAATCTGAATGAACCATTAAAAGCTACAGAAAAATCCTTGAACTTCTTCCTCAAACTTTTTTTTTCTAAAATGTTTTCCTTCAATGTTATTTTTCTGATTCTATACTTTTGGAACACCCCATATACAGTGCATTCCATTTGAAACGAGCCACCCTGAATAACTTTTGGTACAATGATTTTCAGGAAAAGTAAAAAAAAACATGTCACCAATTGTATACTGGGGGACACATTTTGACATATTCAGATTTGATGTAACTTCCCCTATCGGACCTCCAGAGCATGTCACCAATTTTTAAAAAAGGGATTACCCTATATTGTTTCGCATTGTCAGATGCTCCATGATGAGCAGATTTCTACAAAGTGTAAAACATATGGCCTAAAGACTATTATTCGGGTGCTACAAATTATTTGAGTTGAAAACGAGCCACCCTGAACGAACTTCTGTACAATCTGTTACCCAAATATCTACTGAAATAGTCACAGTACCAACCGTGGACTTTATATTTATTATATTGATAGTCCAGTCCATGACTTTTTTTTTGGTTGAGATTCTACTTCAAAGTTGACCCTGTATTTTTTCAATAAGTCAGTATTTTTCAACTTGTTCGCAAGTTGAAAAACCCACGCTTTTAGGCGGTTTTTTCGCGAATAAATCAGAAGTAAATACTTCAACGAGAAAACGTTCTCAGTGAAAATTCAGGACATATAGAAAAAAAAATGTTGGGCTTACGTTGTCTCTAGACGCAATACAAATGGAGTAATAGCTTGTTGAAAGTTTCTTATTCGTCGAAGACCAAAAATTAAAAGGTTCAACGAGAAATGACCAAAAAATAATGCATATTTCGAGAGAATTTTTTTTATAGCACATAAAACCTTTATTTTTGTTCATTTATGTAGCATCAAAACTAAGCGAGCTATGAGGAAAATTATGTTGGCTTCTATTTTTTTCAACAAAAAAATACCCTTTAATTACGCCCCGATTGATAAAATTTGTTACCACTTCACAATTTACTTTATTTGTGTACTTGCTAATATGATCCAATAATTTGACCGGTTTGAAGTGCTTAGCTTGAAAAAAATTGCCTTTTTTTCAAAATAACTCAAAAACTATTGACGATAAACAAAATATTGCTACAATGTGTATTCATCAATGCTGTTTTTATGAGTTTTTGAGTTATTTTTGAAAAAATTCTCAAAAATATTCTTTACAAAAATAGGAATTCGAGGGGTATTCGTAAAGAATATTTCCTGAATTATTCTTAGCTGAATGCATCGATATAAGAACAAAATATCAGTTCTCAAATTAAATCAATTTTATTCATTACTTGAGTAACGAGGAATTTCAATAAGAACATTTGTTTGAAAGTACAATTATTTATGACATGACATACAAAGTACGTAATTGACTAAAGTTGTATTTTTCAACAATAGAATTTCATTCGGCACCCGAATCACATGACGCAGCTAGATGCATCACCAGTTTGAATTGGAAGTGGCAGTTCGTTTTTCATTTCGGTCTCTTATATCTGTTCATTGTTTTGGCGAGTTTTATTTGATTTACCTACATATTCATTTGAGTTGTCTCAGTAGAGTTAGGGTTTGGTCACTTTCATAATCATAATATCAAGTTGAACATGTGCTTCTGTGGATGCAATCATGCAAATTCTTAATACTTAGTCACAATCATATTTGAATATTTGGTTCCATTGATTCCAGAACAATGACACCTAGTTTCATCGCTGTTGAGAAGAAGCATTTTATCGCTCCAAAAACTGTTTTGGTGGCCTAGCCATTTTTTCATTTTGTCGGTTTGATGGAAATACTCACTGTCGGTAAACGTACCAAAAACTATTAGTTTTTGATGGTGTTTGCTGTATTTTTGTTAACTCCACGAAAATGATTTCAGTTTTTCCATAGTTTATGAATTGAAATTATACCAAAACACTTCAACTAGAGTTGACAATCATTGTGACAATCATTGTGAACTCTAGACATTATCTTCATATCAAAAAACATTTGTAATTATCCTCAAAATAATGTCTCTAATCAGAACATACCTATAAAGACTACCTAATTCGCAGTAAATATGCCAGTTCTAATTTTGAACGAACCTATAAAACTGACCCTGAGTCATAAATGCTTTTTGGCATTGGCATTGACACAATGTCACTAGGTTATTATTATGATTGTGGTCAGGTGATTTTTTCTGTTATATTAAGCCAGTTGATATGATACGGCATTCCGCTTGTCAATCCGAAGTAATTTGCCACTATACTCGTATTAGCATATAATGGTGAAGTATTTTAACGATCAATTCATTGTTGGGTCCATGCCAACATAGAGTCTCATTCAGTGACGTCATTTATCAGAGAAAAACAATATACCATGAGATATGACGTAACAATTTGAAGTTCTTGGCTTTAAAACAAGCTCACTTTTATCAGATCGATATTTGTGTTCGTATGAGTGCTTACTATGACACTGCGAAAACAAAATATTGAATATTTGAACAGCGTGAAAATAGAAAAGGAAGGCCAGCCAGAAATAGTAAAATCGTGTTATTCGAATTTAGTAACAATTACATTATTTCTACAAATATACTTTTTTATTTTCATTCCTATAGTACGTGGGCATACTTGAAGACTGACTTTGAATTAAATTATCTAAATCAACAATTCATTCAGACCAGTCTCAACTCACCTACACTGTAGGTTAATGAAGTGACACCTATCAGAAAACAACTACTCCTCTGGCTAATACCACGAAGGGCACTGATTCCTGCACTGACACTTGTCGCCACGAAAGGCGACAGGTGTCAGTGCAGGAATCTTAACCGAAATATTTCCTGCATATGCTGTGGGCGATACAACTGCCGGAATCGATTTTCATTTATTGAACGGGCACACTTGCAGACCGGTTTCGGGTTATTTGGCCTCTGGTCAGGCGAGCTACTTCCTGTTCCGTTCGGGTTTTATCTCCGTAACCAATCATTTGTAAAACTGTTATTTTATGCATTTCCGTTAATCTATCCTTTTGTCAGACTTGAAATTAACGAACTTTGAACTTGAATCAAAATACTAATAACTAATATTGTAACATACAAATCAATTTGACAAGGAGTTTTAAACTAACGTTGCCACGGAAATTATTTACAGTTTTTAAAGGACACCATCTAAAAAGAACATTGCTATGGTTTTTGCTTCCTTTTTTATTATCCAAACCTCAACATGAAATAAGTTTTGAGTATATTGCAATAATTTTTGAGTGTATATTACCGAATTTTGGTAACCACATAATTTCAGTTTATTTTATTTTAATTGTTGCAATAAACTTGAAAGCAATAACATTTTTGAATCGAGAATGAAGAGACATTTCTAACGATTCACAAGCCTGTCATTCGACGGGAGTTGAAGGTAGGGGTAGCATTTTTCTGTTGAAGTATGTCAAATTATAATTCAAATTTGACGTGTTTCAAGAATTTTCCAAAATATGTACAATGAATAATGAATTTATTCCACACTGTATAAAAGTTGACCAAGTGATGTCACACTATTCGCTTTTGTTATCAAGAAGTACATGAAATGATTCCTATTTCATTCAAATTTTGTCCGACTCCTATATCCTACGTTCGCACTATGTAGAAATTATTCTTAAAATATTGTGGTCTTTTTGAAATATGAAAATCATTTTTAAAAGTAGTATGAGTGGTATATTTTATTTCTTTCGAAAGCTTATGGAAAACAGAAATGATAATCTGACTCATTGAAGTTGAGAAGAGGATATGAAGACATTAGGTCAAGAAAATTTATGTGATAGCATAGTATCCTCTAATGGTTTTTCCGAAAAAGTTTCCAATAAACGGTCGTATAAAATGAACAATTATATTAAGCAAAGATTGAAGAATCATTGAAGGAATTCCGTTACAATGAATTCTGTTGAATCTATGGATGGCCGAGAGCCAAAATGTTCTAGGCACTATGCCCATCATGCTGAATAACGCCATTGGTGGGCGGCGATTCATGAATGAGTTTGAACATTATTTCGAATGTCTCCCAGAGAAATATCCACTACAAAATCTGTTATGTCAGAATTGAAACGATACAAGAAAAATTTGAGCCGATATCAATTATAAAAAATTCTTTTTCAACCTTTTTCTTGTTGGAGATTTTATGAAAATCGATTCATTTCATGCAATGACATTTCTGTGTGCGGCGAGATTACGACACGTCGTTTCAAAATTGTATTTGATTTTCCCATAATAGATATTACCGATTAGTGAAAATTTATAAACATACACTGCTTATTGGAACTAACGAAGTCGTTTCCTTATATTATCTGAAATCAGAAACTTCTCGAGGTGGAGACAGAATTTCTTATAAAGTGTGAGTTTCTTTTATCATGTGGTAACATTTCTATATTCTAAACCGTAACAGATACGAAGACTCTCAAATGGGAAAAAAGGTAACTATCAAGTTACGGGGAAAACTAAAAATGCTGTTTTTTTTCGAATGGAATTGTTATTTCGGAGGACACCAAAAAATGGAAAGATTTAAAGTTATTGTATTCAAAGTGTACTACGACGATGTAACAATGAATTTTCGATAAAACGTTTCGTGTCAACATAGCCACTATAATTTTTTTTTGAATACGGAACTCTCTTTTTTACCTCACAGACATTGATAAAGCGATAAGTTCACAATTCAAGGTATATCACATTTGATATTTGTATAGCGTTTCATTTGGAATAACTACCATCAGTTACAACAATTTTAAATTACGGTCCTGTCGTTACTTCTTCTGTAAATTGTTTCGATTTCTCTAAAATATAATTCAGACAACTCAATGAATTTGAAAGTTAGGTACCCTAACACCATAGCCACAATTAACCCTTGTGGGTTGCGGTGGAGGGTCGAATAGACCCACTCACTTCTGACCTATCCCTAACACCATGAAAATTCATACTTTTTCGTTTTGGAAATTTTTGTGTTGCCGTAATCCTTCTTTCAAGGCTTATTTCTCCCTAGTCATTTATAATTCGTTATATTTTCATAATTCTCAATCCTGGAAGTAACGAAAATATCAGATTTTGATCAAAATTCGATTGTTGTATAATTTGGTATAATAAAATAGCATCTCAATTCATTAACCATCTCAAACGCGTAGGCTTTGCTTGATTTCTATGGCAGGAAAAATGAATGCGTTGTTGAAATCTGTTGAGAACTGTCAGACGTTTATGAACATATAAAAGATGTATTCAAATTATTAAAGGACTGATATGCTATTTATTTTTGCAAAATCAAAAGGGGATTTCTATTTTACTTTAAAAAAGTTGATGGTGGCCATGTTGAGACGAAACGTTTTATGGAATATTCATCAATACATCGTTATAATACACTTCGAATACGATAAATTTTTTTTCCATTTTTTGATATTCACCGAAATAACAATTCAATTCGAAAAAAACGAAAAACAGCATTTTTGATTTTCCCCGTTCTCCTCGAGAAGAGCGAGAGTTCCCATGAATTTTCTTCTACCATTGTATTGTTTCCAATGACAGTTACTTTTTTTCCCATTCAATCGTCTTCGTATCTTTTACGGTTTAGAATAAAGCAATGTTACCACATGATAAATGAAACGGCCTGTATATATTGCATGGCAAAAAAGGTTTTGGCTGGAAGTGAAATTGCACTCTTCCATATAAGAACTATATTCTGTGACAATCATGTATATAATATCTGCTTCAATTTCTTGAGAAATGTTTGGAATACAAGGAAAAAGTATTTTTTGTGTATAATTCAATGTTCATGCAAAAGTAGTTGTTTCGAAAGTATTTTTTGTGTATGTTTATGTGGAAGTAGTTGTTACAAAAGGGCTTTTTCTTCCAGCTTATATCTGGAAGTTACTTCTTTGCATGATCTATACATCTTTGTGGAGAGTTTATTTTGAAATTGAATTCTTATTTCCTTCCTATGGCAGATTTACGTATTTTTCTGTAAAAAGATGTAGGAATTGAAAGTTAAAAACCTTTTTTCCCAAAAATCATTCTCTCCTGAGAATCTATCCCTCTCAATTTGAACAGGATCGACAGGATTGAATCAAATACTGTCATCGAT
>WOGR01005807.1:0-13522 GCA_015342045.1 Leptinotarsa lineolata | reverse complement strand
GTCAATAATTTTTGGTTTATTTGAGACTTTTAAATGTCATTAGTTTTCATCACTTGTACGATCTGTACTGTCATTCAGCTGTAGTTGTCACGATGGTTACCAGTATATCTGAGCGCGTGGAAATAATTTTCATATTTGCCTTCCAGAACCAGTGTTATTTGAAAACAGCTCAAATATTTCACAAGAACTAGGCATTGATGATTCAGACCGACAAATTGAGTTTTGTGAACTCATGACTGAGAGAATTTGCGTTGAATCGAGAATGTTAAAAAATATTTGTTTCAGTGATGAATGTACTTTTATGCTGAATGGTAATGTAAATAAACAAAACTGTCGGTACTGGAGTGGTGCGAACCCGCATCGATTCAGAGAAGGTCACACTCAATATCCTGAAAAACTGAATGTTAAGGCAGGAATATTAGGCGATGCTATAATTGGTCCCTTGTACATGCCAGGCAATTTAAGTGGCGACATTTACCGCGATCAAAAATTTTTCACCGTGATTTACCAGCTAATTATGCATTGGTCAATTACCAGGAACATTGATAGTTAGATTTTTTTTCACTGGAGTTATTTTTGGTATGTCTCAGAGTAGATTCTCGTACGAAAATGTTATTTTTCATTTTGTTTTCAATAATTCACTCGAGTTGAAAATTAAAAAGCTTCATTGATTTTTTAATATTTCCAAAAATTCGTTTTTTAAGATCAGAAGCTATATGAAAATGATTTTTGAAAATTTTTAGTTGCTGTTGTTGAAAAAATTATTATAAACGAATGCGTTGTTTATAGGGTAATTCAAAAATTTTATTTGGACGCATAATCTTCGATGCCAATTATTTTAATTGCTCAAAAACAGATTTGTCATTTAATGTTTGTTTTTCCACCACTTCATTGTGGGATTATCACTGAAAAGTTTTTTTCGCTTCTTCAGTGAAGACACGTGTTGCGTTTTTGTGAAATTGTTCAACGAAAATCTCACAATGAAGTGCTTTTTAAATACCTCATAAATTTTCATCAAGTATCGGCCTATTCCATCGCATAATTTTTTTTAAATGATAATTTATATTGCTCGTTGATAACAAAAAAATGTTTTCTTTGAATTTTCATCGTTTATTCAATGAACAATTTGTCATGAACAATTACTTTTTTCTTACTATTTTTTTCCATTCTACACAATGTAACAAAAACAACCATGCAATATTTCTTGAGAAAAATAATTATTTTTATTCCATATCAACTTTAAAAATTTGTTCTCTTGCACTCCATCATTCTCATCTGGTTTTTTGTATTAGAATTCACTATAACTCATAAACTAATTGAGGTACGATGAGAAAACTAGTACTTATTCGTTCTCTATTTAATGAAGAACAAATTTATTCCAAAATTCAAACTCTTACCCAATTATTTATTCCGTTTATAGCATTTGTTTATAAAAAAATATTACACGCTATGAATAACAATTTGAATGATATAAGGCATGTGAAACTTTAATTTAAAGAATAGTTGAGTGGCAATTGATAAGTACTCGTAGGCATGCGGATCAATTACGGACTAATGACGTCTAAATGATAATGAAGATGGCAGTGCATGAGATCGAATAATTTGTGTTATTGTTTCTGAAAAAAAGTTGCATATATCAGAAAGCAAAATTGAAAGTTTCGACGAGTTATTTGTTTCGAAAAAACTGAAGAAATAATCCTAAGTGGCAGCATATATGTACTTTCATTTTTTATAGTTGAGAATTTTCCGATAACCATTTAATATTCATCAGAAACTTTGAATTCACATCTATCCTTGATTCAAATATATTGACAGGAAAAAATACACAACAGCTACTTTTTCTTGATCACCGATTGATATATGTATTCTCATATTTTTCAACGGGTGAAATCAGAGTCCAAAACTAAAGCATTCAACCGTTATTCCAACCTGGCAGGTATTATCAGTGGTGATACACTGAAACCATGTGAATTTGATAATATTGAAAGGATATGTCTCAAAATAGGTGAGCATGCACAACTTCTACGAAGATGCCATTTGGGATTTAAATATTTCTCATGTGGCGACGCGTGAACAGTTGTTTATTTCGGCCAAGCGATGTTTGGGTTATTTGTCAATCTCATAGCATCTTTGCAAGAGATATTTATGCTTCTAAGTGAGCAAGGACAATTGAATATTTTTTATTAGTGAACAAAGACGCTTCAACCACGTAGGGTTATTAGCGTAGGTTCAGTGATACAAATTATGCTAGTGCTATATTTCGTGTAACATATTAATGTGTTTTAGAAAAGCTAACAGATTGTCAGGATTACAATTTTCACCTAATATGTCTTTGAGTGAACGGGCAATATTGAAATTGAGTTTACCATTATAATATAAAACGCATTCGGTTTATATATGTTCAACACTTAAAATAGAATCATACACTGTACATTTAGGTTGCTGTTCGCCCATCAGATGTCCATGAGAAGCGCGTATGACCCAGCCGAAGTCGCGAGAGGATTACTTGTTTTCGTCTGTTTTCAGGTATGTTTTTCCATGGTAGAACCGATGCCTTTATGCTAAATAATTTTGAGGATGATTCTTCCCATTGTGATTGCCAACAGTTGAAGAAGATATGTTTGAAAAGAGTTTCAGATCTTGGTACACAACTTGAAGTTCTGTTGCTGTAATCGGGTTGCTAATAGCTTCCTTTGCTAGTTTGTCCGCCATCTCATCACCTGCTTTTCCTATATGCGATGGAATCCACATAAAATGAATTTGTGATTCTTCATTTTCTGTCAGTGAATGTATAGCTCTTTTCATGAGGAGTATGATGGGATGGTTGGTGTACAGTTCTCCAATTGCCTCAAGTGACTTCAGCGAGTCTGTCAGAATGGGGCATTTCGTTAGATTCCTTACTTCTGTGAAATTTAATGCTTTCAATATAGCTGTAATTCTCCTGTGAAGACTGTACTCTCTTTGGGCAATTTGAAGGAGTCTTTGTAATCAGAACTCATGAAAGCTGCTCCAACACCCTCTTTGGTTTTTGATACGTCCGTTTATATCATACAAAAGTCCTGATATTGGTTCATTAGTTGGTGAAATTCTGTCTTAATTATCCCATAATTGGTTTCATTTTGATAATACTGGGCGAGACCTATGTTTGTTTGTATTTGAGGAATTGTCCAGGGATGAGAGTTTGATATATTTGAGGTATTCATAATATTTGGAAGTGAAAGATGTAAACTGGATAGGTAGCGGTTATATCTCTCATAAAATGAAAGATCAGCTCTTTTCTTCTCAGCAAAAGTGTTTTTGAATCTGTTTGCGACGACGTTATGGTGAACTGAATTTTTTGGATTTGAGTTGATAGAAGCAGTGTATGTAAGAGACAGGAGTTGTTTCCGGGAAGTTAATGATGGTTCATCTGCTTCACAACGGATGCTGCTTAACGGACTGGTGCAGAAGGATAAAATTTTAAGTCTGATGGTATTATTCTGAATGATATCCAGTTGTTTCAGAACTGTTTTCTTTGCAGAGTTATAAATGATCGCTCCATAGTTTAGTTTTGATCTTATTAATGACCTGTAGATTTGCATTAGCAAATGATCTGTAGATTTCCTTCAGCATCATCAAATTCAGTCCTTTCTGACAGGAGGTTTTGAGGTGTTGAATATGTATCTTCCAGTTTGGTCAGTGGTCTAGAATCATTCCTAGAAATTTTATATTCTTCACGTATTGGATACTCTTGCCGAAGAGTTGTAACTGGGGTAGGTTTCCTTTGTATCTCTTGCAGAACCTGATGCACTTGGTCTTGTCTTCTGATATCTGAAGTCCTGAGGAAGAGGACCATTCTTGGAGATTATTAAGGAAACGTTGTAGATAGTTATACATCGTTTTGGGGTTTTTCCTCTGCCGAAGACTACGAGGTCGTCTGCGTATACCCTTGCCTTGACTGGTGAGGTGCACTCTTCTATTATGCTGTTGATGGCTACAAGAAAAAGTGTTGTGCTCAAAGGAGAACCTTGAAGTACTCTGTTTTCCTGAATTTTCGTAGTAGAAAGGATTCCGTTAGCTCGTACTCGAAACTTGCGAAGTTTCAAAAAATTGTTCACAAATGAATTTCCGATTCGAGGTACACCAAGTTGTCAAGTGTGGACCTCTTTTTCCAGAAACCACTCTGTTCGGGTATTAGAAGTTTTTTTTCTTCTAAGAACCATGTAAATCTGTTATTGGATAAAAAATTTGTTGTACAACCTAGCATCACTGATGAGAACCATAGTACCTTAGCGCTGTCTGTTGTTGGAATACGATTTTTTTGCTTTGGTTTCAAAAACCCAAAAATACGAAAAAATATGTATCGCTGATTAAAAAATGTGCTGATAATGTTTCCGTCCAGAAAATTGATTGACATTTGAAAAACTGAAAAACTTTGAATGTTATTCTGGAAATTCTCCAAAATACTCGTAAAATATATTAGTAAACACCGTTTATTACCCCAGTATATTTGAAAATAAAAACTTGGAACTTTCAGGAAATAAAACTTCTAGCGGGAACTTTTGAATTAGAAAAAATGACTTCATTTGCAGTTTGATGTTAATATTAGCTCATTTTTTGATGAATAATGCGTTTTTCGAAGTTGGAAATGGAATGGAAAAATTAGACGCTTGAAATATCAACTTTATTCAGCTATTTACTGGTTTTGAGTACGAGTTATAATGATGAAGGGGCTTCCAATAGGGACTTCTAAACTTTGACAATTGATAACGGCTATCTCAATGAAGCTGCATCTCTCAAATTAGTTGTCATTTATTCAGTCTGTTTTGCCAAATCACCATGGACGGATAGAGCATTCAATAACACGTGCAAATAATGAAATTGTACGTCGACGAAATGCAAGATCTGCCGAAATCATAGCCGTTGTCTGTGAGAGTGTGCAGGAGAATTCAAGGCAGACGATTTCGCGTTGCTCACAAGAACTCGGCCTTTCGCAGATCCCAACTTGGCAAATTTTGCGTTGTGACTTAGGCCTGCACATGTGAAAACTTCAACTGACCCAGGAACTGAAGTTAAACGACCATAGACAACGACGTGTATTCGCTGAATGGGCTTTGCAGTAGTTGCAAACTGACTCTAATTTTCATCGATGAATCATTTTCAGTGATGAGGTCCATTTCTGGATGAATGGGTACGTGAACGAACAAAATTGTCGAATTTGGGACGATACCAAGAGTGAATAGAATGGTGCTACGTGTCACACAGCTCATGCCACATTGGATATTCTGCACGAGCCATTCGAGGGCATGGTCATCTCAAGTGGAGGTGATGTGAACTGGCCACTGAGATCGTACGATTTGAACCCGTTTGACTTTCTCTTGTGGGGTTTTCTTAGGTCGCAAGTGTATGCGAATAAGCCACAAACCACAGCCTAATTTATGGGACCGAGTCATGGAATATCAGACGTTTCGGATGCGCTCCACCCACAGAAGCCAAGGGGGATATTTGAACGATGTTATATTCCATACATAATGGCAGCAATAGGTCTTTTAAACGAATAAAAAAGTTCCATGATATCTCACACACACTTCGTTCCATTTAAATTTATAGATAGGAAGCGCTTATTGAAATATTTTATAAAAAAAATACGCATTGCTTTCATTCAAGTGATCATCAGGACAGTAATAAAAATGTTTTTTAGAGGAAGCCCCAAGTCTGACGGCCAAATTGTTATGTTCATGTTATGTCAGCACAATGAAAGTTTCAATTTTGAGCTGTGAACATATTTTCAATATAACCGTAACTATAACATCAAGAAATAGAGTTGCAGAATGTTTTGTTTTTTTCATATATGTCCAGAATCAAAAAGCTATAGTTGATTTCTTGGTATCCTTCAATAGTACCCGAAAATAGACAACTTTGCCACAATTCAAATAACTTCCTCATCTCCAACGAGATCCTCATGAATAGACTCGAATTTGAATAGTCCCGTATAACTAAAATAACTGAAAAGTGGTGAGATTACACAAGTAAGTTATTTAGTAGATAACTATGCCTAGAGTTTAGTAAAGACATTTTTATCGATTCATAAAATAATGACATAATTACTATGAAATGATTATACTGGATATCATCATATGACATAAAATTTCAATGCGTCTCTTGGGTATCCAGTTACTCAGTGGAATGCCATCCGTATTATACGATTTTGTGTCGCCAAGTAGGTAATTTGTTTTAACGGAAAAGCAACATTATCGTCAATCACAAAAATCGGCAACCCAAATAACCAACAACCGATATGCATTGCATGAAATGAGTTGACTGAGTTTCCTTTGGTTTGTACAAGTTAATAGTTATTGCGGACTGCTGAATAAATCTCATGATTTTTTTGCATATGTTGTAAAGTTTTAATTGATTTAATTAATTTCCAATGTTTTATTATTATTAATTAAATATTATTACTTGTTTACGGGAAGGATTTAAAACTTTAATAAATTTTAATTATATGCGAGCACTTTCGGTAGCAGGACTGTGCTCCATTGTATATCATCATCGTGGCTCTACTAAGTAGAGTGAAGATATATCATCAGCGCCTGATCAGCGCGGTGCAGCCAAATGTAAAAATGTTTTACAGGAAATCAAATAACGAGAAACAGAAAATGTCATGAATCCAAAATTTGTATGTAAAATTTATGATTTTACAAAATAGACAACAGACAGGAGATGTAAACTAATGTTAATTTGAAATGATATGGTATGTGTCGGATGAAAATTGAAAAATACATCATAAAATTGTTGTAAATATTTAAGTATAATGGAATGTTTGTAAAAAATAGTTATAAACCGCTTCCCTAGTTACGAGCATTCTATTTGTTTGTCTTTGAATTTTCATTGAATTTTGGGAGCAGAAACTTGGCGTGGCTCCACTCTTCGTAGCCTCAACAAGAACTATTTGTTGATGAAAAAGTTGAAAGTCTCACGTTCTTCTCGGTTATCAATCAATAATTGTTATAATTTCAAATTTCTGAACTTCATATTTTAAAACTTATTTACTCTAACGTATTGATACTTACTCCTGAATTCAGATCATTCTTTCATCAACAATTTTACGAATCGTTTCTAACCTCACTTATATATGAATAGATGAATTTTGCGTTAGCATTCCAAAAGTCATTTCTTGGTTCGGTACTACATAGAACCTAAGTAAGAGTTAGTTCAATGTTCGGTTTGGTTTATTTCTATTCAAAATTTCATTATACACTATATTAAATTGTCTGATATTCATATTGTTATTCGTGTCTCTTCCAAAATCCATTCAGAGGTACACCTGCAGATTGTGTTGTTTCCTGGTAAGTATTATTTCGTATTTGAGCAAGAATCCATCTGAGGTGTTGAGAAAAATTCCTATACACTGGGTTATAGGTATTTCAACTCAACGTAAGAGTCAAGTCATTTTTATATGTAAATCACAGAAACATTTAAATTAAACAACAAATTTGTAATCAAAAATATTCAACTAACAGCTACTTATTGTATTGTATAATAATATATACGAATGTATTCATATTATACTAAGACTAATTGTGGCCATATAGCCATTCATATAGCCATGTGGCCGTTCAACTTGTGATCTAGGCATTTAGAAGTAGCGTAACTGTTACTCTAGGAAAATAAGGCAAAGTATGAGATATGTTGCTTGATTGGTCTGAAAAAATAGAAAACTATTTTTTAGGTGTATATTCCACACCAATAGAATAATTTACCACTCCTTCAACCTCGAAAATTTTGTAGAAGGTATATTCAAGGAAATCGAAAATACAAAGCTAGAATCCAATACCAGAACCTTCAAAATATATACATCTCATTTGAAATGCTACGAATGAGATGGAAGACAAAAGTAGTTGTTCATATCTTGCCTCCAAATTGAGGGTTCAATTCAAGAAACGCTTTATTGTGAAACTTTCACAAAACAGTTCACCTCGGGCATGTTCATTCTCTTTATATATACTTCATACATACAGTATGAAAACGCTTGTACAGCTAGTGTATGACGAAACACGTGTTGCGGTTTTATGAACTGCAAACCATGGTAGACAATGAGAGTTTCAGACACGAATTTCGAGAAAAAAGATGAAGAATAGTTCAGAATTGGC
Source organism: Leptinotarsa lineolata (assembly GCA_015342045.1). Lineage (NCBI taxonomy): Eukaryota > Metazoa > Arthropoda > Insecta > Coleoptera > Chrysomelidae > Leptinotarsa > Leptinotarsa lineolata. The sequence continues at coordinate 5,390 of WOGR01005807.1, read as the reverse complement.
ACCAATCGGAATATCAAACTTAATACCGTCTGATCACTGAAATATTCCATAATTCTCAACTCAACAAAACTTCAAACAGTACCAAATCGATGATCTGAAAGACATCCCAAATTATTGACTGAATCTGATTATTTTCACCAAGAAACAACAATTCCTCGAACGATAGTTTCAATTTCTGTGAGCCAACCCTGGACTAACTTGTTTGTTCTGCATATCACTCACAACGAATAATTACATTGTATAATTTATTTTGATGTTTTCTCAGGTGACAACCTCGTAAGCATTGTAACCGAGAAATATCTTCGATTACCATGAATCTTACTGAAAAATAATCACAGTTCAATAAGGGCTTTCCTCAAATAATATCACAGATTTTCTACATCAACATTTGAAATGTTGTAATCATAAGCTCATCTTGTAACCAGCTTTCTAGTTGAATAAAACGCATAACCTCAATTTGTGTTGAGTTCAAGTAGTCAGAGTCAAACAAAGTGTGTTCTAACCATTACTTGTTGCTGCTACGAACCACCATTGCTGGAAGCACAACGTAGGTAATTCGATAGTAATAGCCTAAGATCCCAGTATAAACGACCTTCACCGAGTTGGTTAATGGATGAAAAGTAGTTTATATCAAATTGAATATATGAATAAATATATTGCAAATGAGTTGGCTGGAAAATTTCAGTACAGAATATAATTAATTGAAAGTTTAAAAATTATTTTTCTAAACATTTCACTGGTTCGGTTAATAGACAAATTCCATACCAATCGAAAGTATGAAGGCTATAGAATACGCAAACGTTAGGTTGACTAATTTTTTTCTGTCTCAACTCTTGGGTAGGCAGATATAAACAGGTGAATCGTTACTAGTAATTTGCACTAGTCTGGTTAATGAATAAGAGTTATTAAATAGAGATTATTTAATTACAAACACGGTGGTATAGGGTTGTATGCGAAAAATCAGTTCAAAATTCATTTCGAAGTAGCTAAATATTGAAATAGAAAACATAATATTGAAATAGAAGAATGATTTTTGAATACTTTTTCAATAAATTAATTATATATGTGTGTATATATATTTTATGTGAAATTTAAGTATACAGTGTGTAAACGCCAAATGAAATAAATAAGGTTTGTGATATATCGTTTGGAAGGTCTCTTCATTCTCTATTCAAAAATGTTATCGCTTTCAAGCTTTTTGCAACAATTGAGATAAAATAAATTAAAATCATGTGGTTACCAAAATTCGATAAAATAAACTCAAAAACAGAAATGTAATGCAAAACGTAATGAAATGTAGAATACTAAAAAACTATGGATGTTAACGAAGTTGATATTCAAAATGTTCATCGCGAACGTCTTGGCAACATCCTAATCTCAAATAAAATTGTCTTCTAACATTATTTAACATATCAGGCGTGACCGATCTAATCGCAAGCGTTATTTATTCTTTTAAGTCATTTAAATCTGTAGGTTTAGTTTTTTACACATTGCTCTTTACATATCCCCATTAAAAAAATCTGAAGATGAAAGATCAGGTGATCGCGCTGGCCATTCAATCGATACTCGCTTTCCTATCCAGCGATTAGGAAATGTTGTATCGAGGTATTGCCGGACATTAACTTGGTAATATGGTGGTGCTTCTTCTTGCTGAAACCATATCGTATTCACTGGAACTTGAGGGGTTTCTTGAATTAGGATAGAAATTTGCTAAGCTTGGAATGACATCATTTTGAAGTAGTGGCAAATAATTATTGCTATTCAAGTTGCCCTCAATGAAAGAAGAACAATGATATGGTTTTTCTACAATCCCTGTCCAAACATGAACCTTTTGAGGCTATTGCGTGTGTTCTTCTCTCATTCAGTGAGGATTTTCTGTTGATCAGTAGCGGCAATTTTGCCGATTAGCATGACCGTTAAGAGAAAAAGAACACTCATCAGAAAACATAACGTCTTCTAATTGAATGATATTGTTATCCAACATGTCCATCATTTGCTCACAAAAGTAAATTCTTTTATCAATATCGTTTTCCATGAGCTCCTGAGTTGGTATCGTTTTATAGGGATGCAGTTCATTTCCTTTCAATATGTTTACTATCGATGTATGGCTAACATTGAATGTAGTGGATGCCTGTCTACTCGATGTATATGGGTTTTTCTCAAACTCAAGCATCACATCTAACTGCATTAGCAGCTGATTTTTTCATCTGCCCCTCATGACTAAACTCGCGAAACTGCTTTTCTATTTTGCTTATTGTTCCTTGAGATATGGGCGGTAAATTAAGGAATTTCTCATGAAATAGGTGAGCTACGTTCTGTTGTGTTCGGTTTTTATCTCCGTAAGCAATCATTCATAAAACTGTTATTTTATGCATTTTCGTTAATCTAACCATTTGTCAGACTCGAAGTTAACAAACTTTGAAGTTGAATTGAAATACTGACAACTAATGTTGTAACATACAAAAGAGTTTGACAAGGCGTTTTAAACTAACGTTGCCACGGGAATTGTTTATAGTTTTTCAAAGGACACCATCTAAAAACAACATTGCCATGGTTTTCGCTTACTTTCTTATTATCAATACCTCAACTTAAAATGCGTTTTGATGTTTTGATTATATTGCAATAAGTTTGGAGTGTATTTTATCGGATTTCGGTACCAACATGATAGAAGACAACTGAAATAGAAAACGATGGCGAAGAATGTTCACAGCTTTATGTCCGATGACTCGGGTGCTGAATACAATATCCATATTTCGTAAAAGCAGATGATTTTGATGTTGAAGTGACATTTTGGACAGCTGACTTTAAACATGGTCGTAGGAGTTTGGGAGAGTATGAACGTGCGGGTCGTCCATAAACTGCAACTAGTGACGAAAACATCGCCAAAGTTTACCGGAAGGTAAGAAAAGATCGCCGACTTGAAGTGAGAGAGATAGCAAAGGTTATGGACATGCCGGAATAACGTGGTTGGCACAAAGTAAATGGACATTTAGGAAAGAGAAAGCTATCTGCGCGTTGGGTGCCGCGTTTGGTCACGTTAGATCAAAAAAGTATTCGAATGAACATTTCCATTGCTCTATTGGCATAGTTTAGGTGCAATAAATCCGAGTTATGACGCCGGTGAATCACTATTGACGAAACTTTGACAAACCATTATACGCCGGAAACAAAAAGACAGCTCAAACAGCGGACTGCGAAGGGAGAACTGGCTCCAAAAAAGCACCAACTGTTTTTTCAGCTGGGAAAGTGATGGTGACTGTTTTCATGGGATAGTCATGGAGTTATTTCAATCGATTATCTTCAGAAAGGAAAAACTATCACAGGGGCATATTATGAATCATTATTTGACAAGCTGAAGGCAGAACTCGCGAAAACACGGCCATCTTTGCTGGAATAAATCCTGTTTCAATGAGAAAATGCAGTGTTTCACACCTCAGCAGTTGCCATGGCGAAAATCCACGAATTACGGTTCGAACTGCTTGACCATTTACCTCACTCACCAGATTTAGCCCCAAGCGACTCTTTCTTGTTTCCCCATCTAAAAATTGTGCTCGAACAGAGATTTTCGTCAAATGAAGAGGCAATCACCTTCGTGAACAATTATTTTGCAGAGACAAATTACAAAGATGGGAGCATGTCTTTTATGTTTGTCAGGTCTGAAACTTTTCAGACCTCCCTCGTATAATTCGTATTGAGGGCCATATGTCAGGTATTTACATTTAGTGAATGGAAAAAATAACTTGCTTTCACAAAAAAAAATTAATTTTCATTCAGATGATAATGAGAAGAAACTGGTGGAATATTATTGAAGCTTGTGAGATGTTATGTTGAGTGGTCTGTAACAAATTACAGAATAAAATGATTTCTGCTTAAGTAATTCAATAGATTTAGATAATTTTTTGTTATTTCTGTTTTGTTTGTTCATTTGTTCGTACACTACAATTTTTAAATCGATTTATTTTTTCCAGTTGGAAAATGATGATTGTGCTTCTGCTGGGCTTATGTATCGGACATGCTGTGGGTTTGGAATTATTGAACCAATGGAATTTTCTGAATTACGATTTTCCTCCAGATTATGACATCAGGGACTTCAGGTGAGCAAAAATACAAGTATGTTTAGTCTATTCCTTTATGAAAAGAATATTATGTAATTAAGGTACAACTCTCGAACAGAAACATGTGCGATTTCTCAGCTCGATTGGCCAAAACCCGTCACCCATTCAAGTGATTGCTTTGCCTCACGATGTGCGCCGATTTAAATAGAAAGGATCTCGGGCAGAGACGAGGCGCGAACGTGACGCGGACGTTTGTCTCTTATCTATGTAAACAGATGGTTGCTCCATTGTTGTTTTGCTTTCGTAAATTAAGCTACTCGTTCAGAATATGTAGACCTCTGTATGTTTCAATAGTATATTTCTACAATAGCAAAAGGACGGATGATATGATGAGGATGCTGATGATCACCAGGTTCCTGGCGAATATCAGCATTGATTGTGAAAGATACTCGAAAGAGAATCATCGATGACTACTTCTAGGAAAGGGTCTCTGAGTGACCAAAAAACCATGCAAAAGTATCTGGCAAGCAACATCGAAGTTCAATTAGTGAATCCTTATATCAGACTTTCTCAACATTCTCAAACTTCGATTTGAAAATGTGAAAGATGGCTTGTCTGATATGTGAGAAAATATCACCGGAAATCATATTGATGGTAGTCATTTGGAAGATGAATATCTTTTAAATTATTGAAGCTATACTTTATTTGAAGCGTCAGGGAAAAATGATGAGTGTAAATTATTACGATGCGCGCGCATACTGTCACGAAAAACCGACACCCTGAAGTTAGCTTCTTCTTCCTTTCATTTATATGTTTATATGGTCGTTACTTCCGAGTCGAGCGCATTTGGCCAGACTCATAATAAACAGAAGCTGTCTCGTTTGAGGCAATGCTGCCACCCTTAGTTTTAACCATTCACTTTTTCTTTTATAGAAACAACAAACTCTTTCACTAGGGGGCCGCTAGTCCTCTTTACATGACTTTCACAAATAACACATTTATAATCGCACTGACGACCTCATCGACATCCAACCTGGTTACTGGCATAGGGGGCCGCCAGTCGCCTCAAAATGTCTTTAATTTCACTATTCATTCGAATTTGACTTTATTTTTTGAAAAACACACCACTTTTGAACTGAACTCCGACGACGATATCCACGTGGCATCTTTGAGAGCGGTCGTTATGGGCACAACCGTTCTCCATCGTGATGGGAAAGGAAGTCCCTGTAGTTAGTTAACATTTTAGTTTTTCAAAAAAAGTTACTGACAACTGGCAACTGAATTCACGTTGTTCAAGTGTTTATGAACCTACAACAAGTGTTTTGTATAAATTTG
>WOGR01005806.1:0-13523 GCA_015342045.1 Leptinotarsa lineolata | reverse complement strand
CGAATCAAAAATACTTTAAATTTCATAAAACAAAGTAATTTATACCAAAAAATATAACTGAGAATTAACGTTTCCAGCTGAGAAGTAGCAGCTGAAGACCCTAGCAGTCGATGCTGCCTAATTAAAAAAAAACATTAATTTAGTATCCTTTGATGTGAAAAACATGTCTTCAAATGTTACAACAAACGAATGCCTTCCTCTGCTGAAAGACATACTAGATAAACAGAATACCAATCCATATATCACTGAGGAATTATACAACATCTTTGATATATGTCTCAAACAAAATTATTTCAAATACAACAAAAACTTTTACCTGCAAAATTCAGGCCTCCCAATGGGGTCACCGTCGAGTCCGTTACTAGCAGAAGGGAGATGAATTTGTTGACGTTTGACGTGCAAAGAAAATAAATGCACGAATATTGTTTGAGGAGAATGGTGTTTGCTTTTGCGATATTCCAAATTCATTCAGAAAGGTGAGAGCGGAGGGGTTATATAGGGGGCCTAGCCTAAATATTTTAGCAGGCAATATTACTGGCCAATATTGCAAGGTTCTAAAAAATTATTTGCAAGACATAATGATAATAATAAATGATTTTATTGCTACACAAACAAAAATTACAAAGTACAAAGTAAAGTAATATTGAGTAGCAAATGGCATCGTTGGCTCTTCTACCATATGAAAACGGTAGAATAGTGCTCTTACACGCAACCACGTGGAACATCGTGGAGAAGTAATTGGTTTTTACTATTTTTTGAATTTATAACCTTTCACAATCTGAAAACTAAACAAAGGTTGATCAGAAGATAATCTGCTGAAGTGTGATAAAGGACAAACTGAAAAGTTATCGCGGAATATAAATAAAGCTTTCGCTTCTTTACGTTCATGTTTCTCGTGGTTTCTTCTCAGTAACATTGTATGCTGTACTAACAATGAACAAAATACACTCAGTATTGAGTTACCCAAAGCAATCGCCTAAAAAAAAACTAATGAATGGTTTAAAAAGTTGCGCTGTGATATGAAAATATCATTTTCGAGAGCTTTTCGGGAAACAACACACAGAGCATAAAGGAAGTTCCATGTTACACCTGCTCTAGAACTAAAACCTTCAAAACCAACCAAGGAGTTTCCAACAGGACGCATCAACATCATCTTGAAAGCATCATCCACCACCAAAAAAATTACAGAGATGAGTTTTATATGAAATGTAACCGTCGACAATTAATACTTATTACTAGTGACACCATATTGCATTCTCTATGTGAAATCAACATGACAATATCCATAACATCAAAATTTTCAATTATTTTAAATATATAATGGCAATTTTTGAAACGACCCTGATCAAAAAGATAGAAATAGTGAGCTTTCAAAATTTATTTCTGGTTAAGATATTAGAAATGCCCAAACAGGCCCTTTTGAATTTTATTTATTTCTGATATCAAATTCGAAGTCAAACCCGACTGGCACTAAGTACCCTCCTCCATTTTGAGTTTTCTGAGGCCTAAGAAAAAGCATTTCCATATCTTTGTTGTCATTATTAACCAAATTCGTGACATTGAAACACCATGTAATATCGATGGATTTCATTCAAAGTTCATTTTCTTGTTTTCAAAACATGTGAAAAAAATCTCCTTTTTGAAAATGTTTTTCACCATCAACTTATATTTTATTATCGCTCGACGTGTTTCTCAAGTCTGTTCATTTCATTTGATGCGTCATTGTTATATGAACGATGCCTACATTTGTTCAAGCACCGTCAAAGTATACCTAACCGGGAGGTCCGCTATATTGGGTTTAGAGTGACTTCATTTTATTTTCGTATTCTTTTCAGCAATTTTTTTTATTTGATATTCATACCATAGGAGTAGTGTATTAAAAAGCTAGTTCCTTATTCTGGCTGGTTCGCCATATTGAATTCAGAGTGACGTTATATTATATTTCGTATTTTTTTCAGTAAACTCTTTCATTTGGTACCATTGATCGGTCCGCCATATTGGATTTCGAGTGGAGTCATTTCATTTTTCTTCTTCAATTAAGTAAACCCATTCATTTGATACGCATATCATGGAGGTGCATGAACAAATTTTCCGCATATTCCATGTAGAACGATAGACTCAGCTAATTATGCACTGCCATCCATTGTCGGTTGGAGATAATTGCTTCAAAATCCACTTACGAAATCTGACCCGAACTTAATATACATCCATTGCAGGTTAAATGAAAGCTTCTAGAATTAGGTTGGTTCGATTACTGGAGCCTCTTAACAAACTTCTGTAGAGTTTACCATGAAACAACTTACACTAGCACCTCTCAATCACATCACAATTGAAATATGTATTCAACAGAGGGCGTTACTGAAGCTCATTGTTTTTGTAAAAATAACTTTTTTTGCTATTCACTAGAAGCATCTGTAAACCTTCACGTTGTAACCACTAAGAGTAACTATCAATGAAGAATTGTCAGAACAAACGAAACACTACACCATATCAATCACTTCACTTAATACACATCTATATTTATACCGAAAACCTATAAAACTGATTTTTCAATAACATCACAAAATTACTGCAAATGAACTTGAGTGATGAAGATAATTTCACTGTATATCACATCACTAATCGTGAAAAAATCACCGTTTCTTCTTCGAGGTGGGTGGACGTGTAATTTGATGTGGCTGTTCTCATCGACGAGAGAGCGAAAGAACACGTCGTCACAAAACGAGCAAATAATTTACGCTTATCTATGTAGAGATAGTTTTATCAGTAGTGTATGTCTGTCGTTGAAAGAAGTGCCATCAAATTACTAAAATTCATGGGGCATTAAAAAAAAGGGTGCAGAATTGCGTACAGCAAAACTTCTGTACTCCCACGAGGAGCCATGGCTTACTGCGCCTGATCGGAAGCAGAAACCAAGAGAGATAGAGACATTTGTTGAATTTTAATGCGCGCATGTGCAGAATGTTTCGAATTGTCAGCCATACACGTTAATTTTAGATTGCGAAAACAAATTCTCAACACAATTCACTTTGAAAAACAATAGAAAAACAATTCATATAAACATATCCCGTGAATCTACAGTATCACAGTAATAACCAAAATTACGTAGTATAAAAAAATATTTACTTTCATTTAAAACAAGACTGTTCAAATTAAAAATCTGAATGTTTCGTCGAACTATTTGAAAGCACCTCGTATACAACAAACTTATGTTAATTTGTGCAATAATCGTTCAACTGTGCTTTCTAGTTGCTTCATCGGAGAACAAACTATTCATATTGCTCATTATTGTACAACACGTTCATATTAACAACTGATTTTACAAAGAGATCCCAGTTCACCTCGTATATTATGATAAAATGGCGTCGAATGACATACCTCTACTCCACTGCTGGCGAATATAACGTCATTCAGACTTTTAGTTCCCACTCCAGGTAGATTTTTATCGAAAACACTAAGCAGATCGTGTGTACTTGAACATAACCGGCAAACTTCCGTGAATGAATCCATTTTATCAACATATACACAGAAAATCTTGATTTTACACTCTCACAATTCAGAGGTCCAAACCACAATGGCTTTGCTTTTGAAATGAAACGGGCAGTGCTACCAGATGCTCATTTTATAAGCGCGGCGGACAGAGTTTAGGGTTTGGGTCACCGATTGGAGACGTAAAAGAGAATAATTCGTAAAATTCCGGTTGCGTTCGTTTTCCGAGAATTGTTTAGTTATGGAAGTTTAAGTTAAATTTTGTTCAGTACATAATACCATCGTTAGAATTGTAAAATGCGAAATGCAAAAAAATGTGGAAATGATTTACTGATGCCGTAATAAAATATGTGGTTCTTATTTGTGCTTGAGAGTGTTGTTGAACGTTAGGGAATACATATAATTACGCAGTGAAAAAAAATATCTACTACATGGAACAAAATTTATCGGATGTACAAAAATCAACAAAGTATGTATTTACCAATGGAAAAATTGTTTATTACTTTTGATAATGTATTTGATTTGCTATTCGATGGTGTTTAGTTCGGAGAGTTTCGGGCAGGGTCTTTTTTTCGGTTAGGTCAATATTAGCTTAAGACTCAACATTTTCTATTTTTTAGGGATATTTCCCATATGTTTAATCGATAATATCATAAAATCGGAACGTTTCACAATATCTGGGTTTTGTGGTGATGAATTTTTCAATGATAACGTAAATAATGTTTATTAATGGCAACAGAAACGTGAAAACTACTGAAACAATTATCTGCACAAACATTTGAAATAGTTGGGGAGCCCAAGAGGGGATTTACTAGAGCGCGAAAAATTAACATTGGGAGGATACCTAGCATGCTGCTGAAACCCTCCACCATATACGAGTCCTCAATATAGAGTTGGGTAAGTAGGGCAGCCCGTCAAATCGCTCCTCAGAAATATTCGAGTGGGTCAGATTAAGGTATGGTGGCTCAATTCCAAGGTAAAAAGAGTACATTTATCAAAATCTGACGATTTGAGCGTGACGTAGGGGAGTAGAGAGGTCATAAAGTGGCAAAATAAACGTCCTAACATTCTCGAGCGTATTTGATTTTTTTTTCATTTCAGAAGAAATAATGTAAGAATCATGAAAATAATATGATTAAGGTGTGAGATAATTCATGCTTTACCTCAGTTGTACGCTCTAATCGTAATGGACGATTTTGATTACTTCGGATTGAGGAAATCGGTACATCATCTTACATCAATCTTACATCATTTCCTCTAAAATAAAAATGAATCAAACACCATACCTTAATCAGACGCACTCGAATATTTCTGATAAGTGATTTTTTTAATAAACCTGACGGGCTGCCCGACTCTATATTGAGGGCTCATATATGGTGGAGGGTTAACAGGATGCAAGTTATCCTCCCTATATTCATTTGTCGCATTCGAGTGAATCCCAAAATCCCCTGTTGGGTTCCCCTACTAAAAAAGCAGCAAAATGATCCTTTAGGGAAAACCCAGGGAGGACCGACGAATTTTTCAGGAAGAAATAACCGAAAACATCGAGTATGACGAAGTTGACATTTAGGAAGTCGAAGCTGGAGTGTAAAAATTAATCGATCAAGATGTTGGAAAATATCAACAAACATGTCATGGAAAGGACGGAAACTTTAGAATCGACAAAAGAAACAGATAACAGTCAAACTGAATTACCAACCAGAATATGGGGCCAGTCAACCAGAACCGGTTGATTGATATACTGAGACATCACCTATATTAACGAGGAGAATCTTACCAATAGCGACAAGACCATCACCAGATAAAACTATGAAGTATCCGACTTCTAATTTACATTCACCATGCCTTGACAATTCGTACCACTTTCCAACGCCAACGGCTAAACTAGAGAAGAATAAGCCACTGTGTTAGTTGTAACTCTGAGAGGTCAGGCGCTACAAACACTCCATAACAATCCACAACGATTATCAAACGATTCAACTGCATTCATCGTATTTCAGAAGCTTACACAATATGAATACGATACAAAAAATAGTCAAAGTATGCCACAAGCCCGTTTAGGACCAAACATCAACAATCACAGGGGACCTTGCACAAGTATGAGGAAGATAAAAAAAACTAATCCATGTGACCTATTTCCAAGTCCCAAAAGAATTTGTAGAGTAGATTGAATTACATGCCTTCATCGGCTGTCTGAAGGACATCGAGATACATACTGTATTACTAACTGCACCAGAGTAAGAGGCTGCGAAAACGAATTACGAAAGAACAAAATGCAGTAGGGATGGGTGTCCAAGGAAGCGACGATGAAGGAAAAAGTAAAATAGCTCATACAAAACATCTATAAAGTGAGCGAGTCGTATGCAAAAACGGGAGTTGTTACATCTGCGGAAAAATCGATCACCTGCAGATAGATCGTTGGAAAAGACCCAGGTTTCACAATATACAAAGAAAGGGTATACCAGCTAAAGCGGAACTGTGAGATGCTTCTAGAAAAAAATGAAGGGACATACATGACATCATTTTGATGAAAGGCATAGAATCGTCGATATACAAAAGAGAAGCAGAGAGAAGGTACTGATCACCGAGATCGAGACGAACCAGACGACGCTTGCAAATGACACACGGACAGGGCTCTGAGATTTATGAGGTTAAGAATGAAAGAAATAGTGTAGTATACCATATTATTCTAAGAATTATATACAAAAGATGCATATGAACATACACCCGTTATTTTGAGAAATTTTGAGAATCGACACATGATTTTTTGTTTGCCATTCATATCAAGATATATCAAACGATACGTTGAGAAATTAACGACGAAAACCCTCTTGAAAAAAATATTTATTCTGCCGTCCGAATCCCTTTCCATTGAATTACCTTCCCTTGGTTCTAATACTATTTTCTGTGAATGATTTCGAATTTCTCTTCGAAGGGTGGGTGGAAATTTGACTTTGAGAATTAGTCAGGTAGGAGAGATAGAATTAGGATGCCGCGATCTTTCAAGAAATCCATTTCATCATGAGCCACATAGAGCCTCGCAATGTTACGAAGTATAACTTCGTTCATGTTGCAGAGGAGTCCTTTTTTCCCTTGATATGACACATCATGATCAAAACTAGAACAATCGACTTCAGGGAAAAGCCAGAAGTCACAAAGGTAATATCTAGGCTATCAGGCGGCATTTAGAAAAATCCATCACAGTGTGTTGTCACTAGAGCCTCGTATTGTAATGATAGAACATAATTTAGTTGATGTTCTAGTGAGGTTCTTTACCTTCGATATGACAAAACATCTTGATCAAAACTGATTTGAGGAAAGTTATCATTATAACAAATTGGAATTATGGTTATTCGGACTAGGTGGCAGTGGTCTAATGTCTTCGAATGTTTCATTCATAACTGCGATGGGCATCTTCAGCGGCGGTTGACAGCAATCCGTTGCGACCTACCTAAATGATAGGTTTGATAATGAAATCATATACTGATTGTATGTCAGTGATATAGTGGGTTTTTCAATTGAGAAGAAGAAATCACGAGGAACAAAACATGGCATCCAGCTCTCCGCCGATGCCCGATCAATTTTTTAGTCTACAGTAATCCAGGACGTGGATTTGAGGCCCCTGGTGATCCATTACAAACGATGCATGGGATGACGGAAGAACTGGGCGTTAGCTTCCATACGGTTTTTGATGGTTTGAAACGTACTGGAAAGGTCAAAGACAGTTCACCTTGAGCAGCCGAGGAAGCAACACGAGAACATATTAGCGCCTGCGCGAGTATTTCAATACAGTTTCTGTTTGTATTTTCAAAAAGTGAATAGTAGTAGAGAATTTTCGAAAAGGGTTGGATGTGAACCACCCTGCGAAGTAGTCTTCGTCGGGGAAAATGTCCATTTTTGCCTTGCAAAAATTTATGAAAGCATAGGGAAGTGGACATCTTGAAGAATGATTAATACTATCACAATCAAGGCATAAACACTCCCTGGGATCGGAGCACAGATATTGGAATATGTCATTACATGAAGTACAACCCCAAAACCTCAGATATGCCTCCCCCTAATCCTCAAAAAGATATAACCAAGAAACGGAAAAATCTAAATCCACCTGCTACCCCGGAAACATTCGAAAGCCAGTATGAGATTGAAACCCAAGAGGGTGATACAACTCCCCCAGGTGCAGAGAAAAGGGGTAGGACACTCCTCCACAAACCAAAATGTAGGAGAAAAACCAACCCCTTCAAACTTGGGAAAGTACAAAGAAAATGATTAATTTGACTATAATGGATTCCAAATTGTAGAGATCACAGACGATAAGAAGTTCAACTCTGGAAACGCAACCCGGATCAAACCCCTTACCAAAGAGAATACAGCTTTGTCACCTACCAGACCAAAAGGCGTGATTAATATCTACGCAAAAATCATGCAATCCCCAAGATCAGCAGGAGAGAGTAGGAGTTAATAGAAAACCTTTGTAAATACATGCTCTTGAAAAAAAATTGGTACAAAATCAAGAATAGGGGGAAGCCAAAAAAGGAGAGTTCCCATTCTCGAGGTGGACAGACCGAAGCCACATAGTGGGGACGGAATGCACCTCGAGAGTGAGAACTAACTCTTAAATAAACAAGTGGAAGTGATCGACATGGAGATGCAAGAAAACATGACAGTAGAATCCAACCCCTAACAATGAGGACATAGAAAATTCTGTGTACGGTACAGCACAAACGATTCAAGACAAAGAGGAAAATCTAGACCTTTCAGGTAGAGGGAAACCCAGAAATGTCTTCCCTAACCCTACGAAGAGGATGAATATATTAACGAAAAATATCCCGGACACAAACAAAGAGTTATTTGCTCCTGGCTTCAACACACTTCAAAACAATAATATCGCCTTTAAAGAACAAATGAAGAAAAGGGGGGAGGAAGAGAGAAAGAATCTCTAAAGAGAAAATTCTCACATTAGGGAAAAACAGAAGTGAGCACAAAAACAAACAATCCGAGGACAGCGAAGAAGATGAAGTTTCCACTCCGAGGAAAAATAAACGTAAGAGAATGATGAGATCTTTAACAGCCATGCCTAGAAAACCCCAAGAGTAGAAGCACAATACAGAAAAAGCCTGTGTTCTAATATACTAGAGCTATTTAGAACTGAAAAGGAGGGTTGAAAACCTTAAACAAGTGGCAGAGCAAAAAGTTAAGAAGAAAGTGGAATCAAATTGAAAAGGTATATTTTTAGGAGAGATACATTTTTTGGGAAAGAAAGGTTTAGGATTTCTACTTCGCCATCTTAATACACAAAATGTGCAAATCTTCCAAGAAAAGGATAGAAGCAATCAATTTCAGAAATTAACTGTATACAAAGAAGTGTAGATTATGCACAAAGAAGTAACTGTTAGACACCAAAGAGTGGAATTGTACCGTAAAGGCATAGTACACTTTTCACAACAAATGGACGAACATACAATTCTTAATATGAGAGAACTGCAGATTAAGGCAGTTAGAAATTGCTACAAAAAGTCTACGACGTTGAGATCAAGTCATAAGACTTAAAAATATGATGAACATGCTTAAGGCTCCTGACAAGATTAACCCTCCACCTCCAATAAAAACGGGAAGAATTTTCCCCACTTCATGAAGCAGTCACACATCCTAGCAAAACCATTAATCACAGAAGAGCAGAGTCCATTAGCTCTTATATGCAGAAATAAGTAATAGATTCGAAGAACTCCGAGAGCCCATGAATATGTATCAGAGTGGAAACTAAAATCATAACAAACAAGCCTGAAGCGAAGCCACGACAAGAAAACAAAACCCTACCACCGATTGTAATCAAATGCATCCTTCCTATAAATAGAGAAGGCTTACGGACAATCAAACAGGAGTTAAAGAGCGGCTTTGAAATCAAATATACAGGGCGTATATCAAAAATAGCCACGATCATTACACATTAAACAAACACAATGCGGGATACCACACGTATACACTGCTGGAAAAGGAAACCCATGCATTTGTCTTGAGGGGTTTAGACGCACAACCACCTGTAGATGTGAGCCTGCACAATGCGTCAACTATGCAGGCCCACGTCCCGCAAATAGCGTTGAGTGCCCTGTACACAAAGAGAGGCTGGAAGACCTGGAAATAATAAAACAGATCAACTGACCCCAGAGATTCACCCCGGCTCCGACACCCCAACGCAATGCGTGGGGTGTCGGAGCTTTTCCCGGGAGTCTCGGTTAAAACTCCGACCGCCAGCGAATTCGATATTTGAAGGACCTTAACATCAACCTCATGAAAAATTGCGTATAAGCTCAGTCAGGAGATGCCAGAAAAATTAGAGTCGACCAAAAGTTTGAATCTCAACCTATCAGAACTCAATAACAATGTAAGGGACTTCCTCCACTGTCTCCCTTTCCCGTTGGGGTCGCGAGGGCGCGTCTTTTTTAGGGTTTCCCTATTCCTCCCCCTTCCATTCCTTGGAATAGACACATTGTATATAAAATATTGTAAATAAAAAATTTTGAATACTTTTTTTTTGAAAAAGCTCATGAGCTCGAAAAGTGGGTGCCACACGATTTGAAACATCGACAGAAATTGTCACGTTTCGCGAGGTATGTTCTTTGCTTTTGCGCAACCAAAACATTATTTTTTGGATTGGATGGTCTTGTGTTAGGAAAAGTGGATTCTCTGTAACAATAGGAGACGTTCAGTTCAGTGTTTGGACACCGATAAGGCGTGCAGGCACTTCTCGAAGCCGAAAACTCACCAAAAAAGATCATGCTTACTGTATGGTGGTGGGCGGCTGGTGTGATTCACTATAACTTTTTTCCACCGATCCAAACCATCACAGCAGATTATTATTGTGAGGAAATCGACAAAATGTACCGAAAATTTCGACAGCAGCAGTCGGCACTAGTCACGAGAAGAGGTCCGATCCTGCTCCACAACATCCGTCCGAACGTTTCACAAATCACCGTCCGAAAATTAAACGAATTGAGCGAAGTTCTGCCTCACATATCATACTTTTCAGAACTCTCGTCAACCGACTACCATCTTTCAAGCACTTCAATAACTTTCTCACCGATATAACTTTCGCCAATCAGGACCAAGAAAAAACGGCCTCCGTCGACCCTATCCTATGAGTACATGCACACAGTCATCGACAATGGCATATTTATTAGTTGCGGAATAAGACACTTGTCTTTCATAACTTCATCATCACCAATCTGGATAACATTACAAGATGAAGTACTCAATTCATTCATGTCACGATGACAGTACCTAAAGACATTCATGCGTTCATTTGATTCAACTCCAACCATAGGTATCTTGCCAAAAACCCTTCTTTTTCAAAAAATAATTTTTCCCAAAAATATATCCCCTTTCAATTTATTTCAATTAAACAAAACTTGATCGATCCTCAATTTCAGTACACCGATGTATTTGGGATTGAATTCCTTTCAAAATGATGTTTCATAAGTGTAGTAGTGCCATTGAAACTTCTGAAGTAGGAGGTGCTGGGGATGAGGGAGTTGACAACACAATGATGATGTATTTTTTGTTAGTGTTCCCCCTTGAAACGAAAATTGACGATTCTGAGCGATTTTCAGTTTTTTCACGAGTTCGCAGATTAGGGGGGTGACAAGTTTTAGCTTGGATACACTGTATAATTATTAATGTGTTCACTTCGTAATTTGTTGGTGTGTACGTAAGTATGTAATTAAGTCAAATTACCCAAAGTTTATCGTTTTTGAAGTAACTGTTTGATCGATATTTTGTGTAGGAATAATTCAATATCATGAGTTTTGAAATGAGGTGCTCAATTTTGAACTTTTGCTTATCAACAATAGTTTCGATTACACAAAATTTCAAACATTCTTATTCTTGCAACCTAAAGAAGAGATGCAAACATGGAACCACTGCCACTGAACTATAGGCTAAATCTAAAGCCTTTGTGAATTTTCATCAAATATATTAGGAAAAACTAAACAAAGATGTTGCATATTAAATAATTGAGAATATTCATAAATATATATTATACACATGCATACAAACACTTATCTATATGCACCTACACGATGAAAACCCATGATAGAACATAAATTAACGAATCAATAAAGTTCTTTATTGTTATTATATGGTCAAATTCGAAAATGTGAAATTGTTGAAGTCACTTAATTCTCTTATCACTTGGTAGAAACAAAATATTTTGTATTTTTTTTTCCTGCTCTTAAATGTCTAATTACCTGAATATTTATCATACATTTCTTCATACCTACTCTAGATAATCTTCATTCATTAATTGTGAAATAATTTCTTAAATTGCTCAGAAGCTTGGACTATTGTTCCAGAAAATATTTTAAATCACATAGCTCCTGATAACGGAATGATTTTGCGAGTTCGTGATGAAACACTGCAAGCATTTGAGGAAGTTTGTGAAACATGAAGAATTCAACTGAACCCTGTGGCAGTGTGACAAGGTCGGAGTTAGGTCAATGCAACTAGTCAGGATATACGTGATATCCCACTCATTAGACTACCAAAGACATAATTTTCACCGCAAGTTCTTAGTGCGCTTGCGCTTCTCAACCAGTCAGTGCACGTTGGATGTTGTTGGATAATATTCTCACGCATCCTACCGTTTTGATGTCCATTTACTATTCAAGTTCAGTGAACTAGTCAGCCATATTAGATCCGCCATGTTGATTTTTTATGCAAGTCATTTTGTAAAAATTGAGATGTTTGATTGATGACCTATTTATTTTGTAGAAATTCATATTGAATATAGGATAAAGAAAAAAACTTTTGTCTGATTTCTACCAAGTTTTTTATTTGTTGCGACCGGTTTCGGTTTGTTATATCATTTTTAAATAAACAGTAATCAGACAAAAGTTATTTTATTTATCCTATATTCAGTAAAAATTGAGGATATTACATATATCAAATTCAAAGTCAAACTCAAGGGACACTACTACACCCTTCCATTGACCTTTTGCTCTCAATACTCAAATTCGCAATATTGAAACATCATTCAAAAATTTGGGAATGAAACATCTTTAAAAATATAAAAATAAAAATGTTGAATCAATAACGCAATTATTAAATAATAATAAAAAACATTTGAAAAAACCAGTTTTTATTTACATGTTCTAAAAAGCGATAATAAACAATTTAATGAAACGCATCAATTCACTACATTATGACATATAAATGATATACATTTTTGATTATCGTATTGTATTAAAGAAATATTTTCCTTAAAATTACTTATATCAAGATCAAGTCACCTTCAGCATTCTTGTTTATCCACATAGGTAAACTTCGCAACGATGTAATAAACTGATGATGATGAATTGACTCAAAACTTGCATGGTTGGTCCCTACATTTGTTCCAGCTCCACCAAACTACCCCCAATCTTTGCTGAGTGATAACATCATCTTGATTTCCCCCATTCTGAATTATTTCCTTTTGAACCATTTCATTAGATACTCATATATGAAAATATAGTACATCATTTCTGGGAGTACGCCATATTGGATTTCGTTTCAATTTCAGAAAACACTTTCATTTGATACCTATACCATGGATTTACAGTTACGTCACTCTGCTTATTGTATTTCGCTCATCAAACCCTTTCATTCGATACCCATATCAGAAGAGTTACTATAAAAAAGTAAAATAGCCATTTTGTAAAGTCCGCCATATTGGATTGAAAATGACAGCATTCAGATAATCGTGCCTCGTCAACGTGTGTACCAAATTTCAGTCGGAAAATCGGAAAACATTATCACCACTGAGAAACACCATCATCAATATATAAATCAACCAATATCAATTGAACGGCTATAAATGATAGTCAACTAATAAAACATCAAAATTAAGCATTAAAACAATATATCAATCATGCCATTTTCACTGAAAAATCTATAAATGAAAGAATTTATTAAATTACATTAACAAATAGTGTCATAAAATCACTTCAAATAAGCTGAAGCTATAACACTTATTCTACCTCCACTTCTTCACCACCGAATATAAC
>WOGR01005805.1:0-13523 GCA_015342045.1 Leptinotarsa lineolata | reverse complement strand
AGGAAAACCAACCGCCGAAGACGGATCACTCTTCACCACGACAATGTGAGCTCTCACACATCGGCTCAAACAACTGCATTTTTGAGCACCCAAAACAACGATTTGATGAGTCATTCGCCATATAGTCTTAACTTGGCACCAAATGACTTCTTTTTATTCTCGTACGTAAAAAACAAACTGAGAGGTCAACGTTTTTCGACACCTGAAGAAGCGTTTGCTACATTCAGAATGCATGTTTTGGAGATATCTCAATCAAAGTGGCAAAAGTGCTTCGACAATTGGTTCAAACGCATGCAAAAGTGTATCGATCTTCATGGGGAATATTTTGAAAAACAATAAAGTGATTTTCGACTATTATTATTTGTTTTTGTTCTCAAATCCCGAAATATATAAGACAACCCCCGTAGTTGGTGTTCAGAGAGATATTAGACTACTACTTTTTAGTCTATATACAAAGCTACTACCTTTGTATATAGACTATATAGTATGATAATGTACGTGTATCTACTATTTGACACAAAGTCAAGCGCCATCTAGTCAAAAAACGTTATATCTATTGAATTTAGTGACCGTACAGATACGTACGATAATTGATTTAATGCGGCGAATGGTATAAGAGTGATAATATGGAAATTCAAACATTTATTTTGAACCATATATTATTAAGTTTCTAACATGTCGAGAGACTAATTGCAAGCAAATTCTCTTTATGGTACGTCTATTATTGGCATATTACTGACAAAATGAAAGTTATGAAACTTCGGATATGAAGAATAAAATATTATAGGGTATAGTTTGTTTTCTGTTTGTGGAAGAACGCTATTCAATGATTCTTATTGAAATGTTCAAATTGTTGGATTAATTCAAACCCAAACAGATCTTCCATTTCTAAAACATTTTGGAAGTAATTCAACATTTTAGGTTGATGATTATTTCATCTATTTTTAAGAGTTGAAATACTACCATTATTTTTATAATACGAGATTAGGTAGTGCGATACGAGTGAAATAACCTTAGTACATAAATCACACGAAAGTATTTCCAAGAAGTGATGGGAGTTTTACAGTATACAGTTCTCATGCAATGCAACTTTGGTGCCATACAAGAAATTTCTTTCAGAGTTCATTCTTTTGGAATTATAGCAAACGTTAAGGAGGTTAATGTTTCAACGAGGTTGGAATGTTGTTTATTTTGGTTTCTTATTATACTGGGAAAATGAGTACAAAAAATCCTAGAACGTGTTGGATTTGTGATGATAATCGAAAAAAAGTCACTAGACTTGCCTGGAAATTGCACGGGCGTGCTTATATTTTTGGACTTGCATCGCGTAAAAATCGCAGTGTCATACGCCCATTATGCACACTATTTATTCAACCACCACTACTTCCCCTTATTTTTTCAGACACTCTTTGCGTAGATTATCAAAAGTAACATGAATACCTACGAGATTTATATTGTTTATATGGTACTCAGAAAGAACAGTTCTAATAGAGCAGCCTCAGTAGTATCGTTTCTTATCTAGAAAGCACTCTAGATGATAGATCAAGATGTGTATTAGATTTTCTTTAGTTACACCACGCGGTACATTTAATAATATATGCCCGTGTATTGGCATATGTTTTCAGGACTACTATACGGACGTTACTTTCTTAGGCGGTTTGTCCACACTTAACATATTGAAATTGGTTACCATAATAAAAATAAAAGAAATACTCAATTACTCAATATTTTTTCATAAACACATACATCAACACTCGAAAAATATTGAATTTGAAGTTGATAATTTAAACACAAGGTCAAGTTTTTAAATTCATTGGAAAAATTCCGAAGAATTGCCTAACGAATTAAAAAGTTTCGAATGGAATAAAAGACGAATATATGGGATGTATCAGTTAACTGAAAACAAAGAATTTCTCATTTATGAATTTTGAGAAAAACAAACTGAAATTTCTACCAACAGTTTTTAAAATCATTTTATAAATATTTAGAACGTATAACTGAACCAAATTTCGTGAAGTTCACTCTTTGTCTCAAGGTTGAATGTGCAGTGATACGTACATATTTGTCTCGCTTACTATCACTTTCACCTATAGCATGGTTTCTGTTCTTTTCCTGCGCATTTCAAAGACAAAGTGAATTTCGTTGTTCTGTATAGCCATGTACATCATTTATGTCTCACTTACTACATCTCAGAGACATGAGAAACGTACTATGAAAAACATTAATTTCATAAAAGAATTAAAAAAATCCAATAAAAATGTTTTGTCGTTAAATATCAGTTATTTTTCAAATTTTCGTACATTGTCTCAGTCTTGAAGTCAATAAGTATATATGAATTCTGATAACCAGGCAGTTTGATAGTTATTTGTGAATAGTCAACAAAACTCTCTAGTTGACATTTCTGTCTGTTGTTTATTCTAAACAGTTGACTAACTCAAAATAAAAAAGTTTTAAAGAATTTTTAGGTTATCAAATGTTCATTATTGGGAAATGAGATAACTTAATCATGTTGCAATATAGATAATTTCACATTTTTCAAACCAACACGAGTTCTCATTGAATTATAAAAATTTTTACAATATTTTTGTATCAAAGTTCTCAGTAACAAATTCAACATATATGCTCTATGTTCACGACAACACTCACTCACGTGCATCCAACTTGGATGGTTTTGTTTCAAGGCATTCAATTCTCATTGTTGTAGATAAATTACCGGTGATTTTTCATTCATCACTTGAACCTGAATTCAGTAATCGAATGCCGCATGATCAATTATGCATGCGTGTGGAGTCCTTTCATTATCATCCTCGAAATTATTCTATTTAAATAAATTAAATGATTTAACCAATGAGTACCCGATTCAGATAAGGTTTAATCTGAATATGGGGCAATTTACATATAGAGGAGATCGTTTCGTTATTGATTGGTGCACATTATGTAAATTAGTACCGCTCAGCATGTCCAGATTCGTGGTCAAGTTGATGGACAGGGTATTTCCTTTTTCAATCTTCGCCGTTGGAATTCATCAATTCAATGAGGATATGTGTTTGGCAGAACTATAATTTTTTTGGGTTATTGAACCATTTGATTAACTGGAACAGATTATGTTCGTTTGACCAGTATAAATATTAGAATCATAAATCAAATAGGAGAACTCGTTGGATGATATATCATGAATGTGTTGATGAAAAGTTCAACGGAAGTTCTTCAAAAAATTCGAAGAGTAAAGGATCGGTCTTGGACATGAAAGGATATGCTTATGTTGATACCGGTGCTAAGTGTAGCGTCGCAGGTAATCGACTTTATGATCATTCAATGGACTGCAATGTAGGCTACCAAAACGGAAAATGAAGTGTGTCATGGCCGATGGAGAAGCAAGGTTAATGTAGCAAGGTTAGTGTCAGCTCGAATATTTGGTAGCTCTGTCAACCATTCAGGAAGTGTCATCCATACAATTTTCGTTGCTCAACCCGAGTACATGTCTTCGAAAACTCTAATTGGCATAGACCTTTTGATGAACGCCAAATTAATCCCTAATATTCCGTATATGAAATTCATATTCTGTGGTCATATTGAAATTCAATATAACCTTTCCCTGATAGCAATGGTGAGAATACCTTTATAGTCAGCCTTCTTGAGCTGACCTTGAGGTAAGCGTACAGCTTAGCCAACCTTAACGAGATCAACTCTAATCGCTTATAGAAAACATCGTGATGTGTTTGAGGCTACTAATCAGCCAACACCTTATGCGGAGCATCGCATGCATTTAATGAATGACCATATCGGTTGTAGTACCACCTTATTGCGTAATACCTCAAAAGACAGACAAACTCAGAACCAAAGATGATTACAACTGGATCTCCCTATACTTAGTACAGCTGGATCACCCTGTATTAGTATAGAATTACAAATCCTTTTCAGGGAGCAGTCTTGAAAATCGGCAAATTCAAAATTCTATGTTTACCTACAAAATTTAATTCATTTACAGGAAAAAGACAACCGATAGAGAGTAGCGATAACTGTCGATTTGAATTAAAATGGTATCTGATAAATAAAATGAGGAGACACAACATAACCCCATTGTATATATTTTAAAATAGTGAAAATTTGAAAATTTTTATTAGAGATATTTGAGATCCAACCGCTAATCCACACAAGGTTCCTGCATTTATGGTATTCCAGCCAGAAGAAGAAGAAGCTTTTAGAACTTCACAACACCAGCAAGGTATTTTCACAGATTATATTCGCAAATATAATTAAAACAAAAAGATCTTCTACAAAACATCTGGGAAAAATAAAGACAAGTACTTACTTCATGAAATAACAATATTTACCATAGAACGATAGAGTGCAGAAATTTGAGAAGTCAGTGCGTTATCTTCCTCTAGACTGTTCTGAAAGATAATAAGACAATTCTCATAGAATAAGTCGCGATTTTCTTAATTTCCAGTGACTGTTCTTGTTTGAGTCTTTCATGTTTTCACAATTTCCATATTTATCAAACTGTTTCACACTACACACAGTGTCAGTTGTATCTTTTCAGCATTTATTTACAGGTACAGCTGCAATTCAGGTTTGTTTCTTGCGCCATCGCCGAGAACGCGATCAGAACGCGGAAAGACGTGTGGGAGCAGATATTATTGACAGCTGTGTTAGTTTGGCAAAACATAATTAGATTCTTGAAGCTATTCATTACTTAGTGCAGTTGGCATATTTTTTCAGATACTGTATGTTTCAAATGAAAATATAAATTACTAGGCTGTTGCCCGTGTTGTCACAATAAAGTTTGTGACAGACCATTTTAAACAAATATTCACAATATTCTTCATCAACCCCAACTTCAAAACTGACGAAATTCATTACAATTTATAAATCATAATTTTTCCCTCTTCTAGGTGGAAATTCCTGATTTCCTTTCATGATATTTATTTACACTATACAAGAACCTACCTGCATATCTCAAAATTGTAGGTTCGGTAGCGTCAGCTGTACGTCACTATAAGATTGTCGATCAATCAATAGATACCCATTTATACAACATTAGCTGTTTCCTGCTGTTTCACCTGCGTTACCGTGGGAACCTATCCAAGTCATGATCTATCTATATACCAACTTACATTTGAATCCGTTGAGCTGTTGAAGCTTGAAAAAGTAAAAATGTCAATACATACATTACATTCATCCATCCTCACAAACTTTGCGCATTTATAATATCAGTAGAAGTGGGATTATCAATGTATTTCATTCTGATCCTTTCAGTCTTTTTTTTTGCTGATGGTATTCAATATTGTATAAGAACGTACCTACCCTTATATTAACGTACAGCAGAAGCTATTAAACCTAGAATCTTGAAATATGCAGGTAGGTTCTTTGTATAGCGTAAATAAGCATCAAGGAAGGGAAGTAGGAATTTCCACCCCAAGGAGAAAATAGGGGTTAAAAGATTATATTGAATTTCGTCAGTAAAACAATTATGTAACTATTTGTTTACACAATGATCTGTCACGAAACTTAATGTGACTAACCAAATTCTACCCGGGCAAAGTCGCGGGCATCAACTAGTAAGTACAATAATTCAGTATTTTCTGTATCGCTTTGAACATAGTGAACATGTCTACAAATACAAATCCGTACTTTGATTAAATTCATAGGAAACAAACATAAACGAAAGACTTCAAGATCCTCTGAATGCTGACTTCTGGCAAAGTATTGTTCTGAAGGACCATATTCCTCCAGACTGCACTGATTATGAAATCGAGAAGTTCCGTATTCCGCATCAATTCATACACGTGAAATTAATTACAATTTGCTTCCTGCAGCTCTTGATAGAAATTCCAACTTCTCATTACAACTTTGCGCCTCAATGAATCATACCAGAAAACCCATAATCCCTGGAGATCGAACAAGTTCATCGACTGAATGCTAACAAATATCAAGCGACAAGCAACTGTTTCGACAAAGCTCGTCACGAAGTCTAGTCGCAGTACGTCATGAACACTCATCACGCGTTGGGGGACCAATATTATTAGACCACGGGGTGGGGGCGTTATTGTGTGTAACTGAGAGGGTTGTTGCAAGAGGGAGGATCCCTCCGAATCCCCGAGTCAATCAGGGCGTGAAAAGTGACACATTTACATACCACTTCCATTGAGTGATACAAGATTTTAGTTGCGCTCGCTTTCTTTGTGAGGGCGGCCAATTTCGGTGTTTATTGACTAATGGAAAAGACGAGACTACAGACTAAATTGCCACCATTTCGGCGGAATTGGGGATCGCTGATAGAATTTTTTGACGCACTTCTTGATGAGTTCGAAGGTCACACGAGTTGAATAATTTTCTTTCGCAGTCAATGAAATTGTTTCAGACTGATTTATTTTGAATTCTGAGGAATGTAGATATGCTTGCAATTCTACTAGAAAAATGCATGGTTGAAGTTTTCCATGGATCAACTTCACACAATAATATAATTTCAATTGAGATAATTTGAAAAAATGATGGTCTTTGAAACTGTAAGATTTTTAGCTTGCATTGAACTATATATTATTAAAAAAAATGAGAACTGCTTGGAAGAGCTGATAAAATAATGATAATTCACCAGACGACTATGAAATATCAAGTTCATTTCTCCTATTTCTTTCAGAAAATGAAGTAAATGCAAAGAACAAATACAGAAATGAACATAACAAGACACGTTTGCTCATAGAGTTTGTATTTGACATTGAAAAATATGTAAAACAATAAACTAATTCTAAACTTAAAAAAGTGTGGGTGGAGTTAGTTGAAATGAACAAAAATGAAAACAACACGAAGGAAAATATAAATAACCTGAAAATGAAACAATTATATTGATTCGTTTCATCAACATACTCGTAAATTTGTTTGAAGGTGAATGACAATGTTTCGTGGTGAATTTTATCAGTTCGGACATCCATTATCTAATATTGTATAAAATGATTTGAAATCCCTGAAGTAAACAATACAATTGAAAATTGAAAGGATAGCTGAAAATTGCAAATATATTAAGCAAAAAAATCTGAAAAGAATTCACAGTGAAATGAAATACGAGTGGAGAAAATTGAACAAATGGAATAAAAATAAAATACTATATTTAAAAATTAAGCGTTTTCAAACCACGTTACTTCACGGGTAATGACTGACCAGTCATCACCGAAGAAGATTGTGGATACTAACAATCGAAACGTCGTGAAGTAACGTTGTTTGAAATCGCTCAATTTTCAATTATTTTAATTTATTTTTATTTTATTTTATTCGTTCATTTTTTTTCACTCGTATTTTATTTTACTGTGAATTCTTTTCAGGTTCTTTCGCTTAATATAATTGCCATTTTCAGCTTTCTTTCCAATTTTCAATTGTATTGTTTATTTCAGAGATTTCAGATCATTTTATGCAATATTAGACAATGGAAGTCCGAACTGATGAAATTTATACCCGAAAATATCTATCTTCTGATCTATTAAGGCACCTTCACTGTCAAAGTGAGTAATATCAAATTTAGATAACACAAGTCTGCAACAAAAAACCTTTCTGGATGTTTTTAACTGATGTCTAAATCAAATTATCTGAAAAAACAATTCGTTAAGGCCAGTCTCAACTCACCTACACTGTAGGTTAATGGACTGACGTGGACTGATTATGAGAAATCATCGACTTCATGTTGATTAGACACTACCTTGCACTGACTAGTGGCCAAATAGCCCGAAACCGGTCTGCAAATATGCCGGTTCAATAATTCAAAATCGATTCCGGTAGTTGTATCGCCAACAACATATGCAAGGATTACTTCTGTCAAGAATCCTGCACTGACACCTGTCGGAAATAATCCAATGCCCTTCGTGGTATCAGCCAGGAGAGTAGTTGTTTTCCGATAAGTGTCAGTCCAATAACCTACAGTATATGTGACGAATGACCTGAATGAATTGTTCTTTTAGATAATTTGATTCACAGCTAGTCTTCGAGTATGCCCCCTTATTAATTGTAATTTTAGATAATTCGATTTACAGCGAGTCTTCAAGTATGCCCCTTACTATATGTAATAATTTCTATATATTTAGGTGTTCTGAAAACTAAAAAAATACTCAAACAATTGCAGAACGTCAGGTTATTTTGCAAAACGCAAAATTTTATTATAAAAATGCTAACTTGAAGTCATGAATAAATAGGTACAATTTTATTTTTATGACTGTTTTTGAATGTATACAGGCCATAATTATCATTACTTTCTGATTTAGGAACGCCCTGTGTGAGTTAAATTAACAAATATAAACAAGTTGTAACCTGAAAGTGCGAGCTCCGATATTGTAGAGAAGTGCCGCGGTACAAATACGTGTTAACTAGTCATTGTTTTATAGATCTTCATTCAATATGGTGCAATGTAGTCTGTGCGGAAGTGTGTGAATTCGTCTGACAGTTTCTATTATATTTGTGGCAAATATAATGTGTGTAAAAGCCAAATAGAATAAATTCATTATTTCAGTTACTGTACATATTTTTAAAAAATCCCAAAACACGTTAAATTTAAATTATAATTTGGTAGACTTCAACGGAAAATGCTACCCCTACCTTCAATACCCGTCATATGATTACCGAAATTCGATGAAATACACTCAAAACTTATTGCAATATACTCAGAACTTATTTCATGTTGAGGTATTGTACATACATGTTACTGTTAGTTGTCAGTATTTTAATTTAAGTTTAAAGTGCGTCAACTTCAAGTCTGACAAATTGTTAGATTAAAGGAAATGCACAAAATAATAGTTTCACAAATGATTGGTTACGGAGATAAAACACGAACACAACAGGAAGTAGCTCGCCTATTTCAGGAGGAATTTCCTAATTCACCGATCATACCTCAAGGAACAATAAGCGGAATGGAGAAGCAATTTCGCGAGTTCGGTCATGTGGAGCAGATAAAAAAAGCAGCTGCCAATGCAATGAATGATGAATTGAAATTAGATGTGGTGCTTGAGTTTGAAGAAAACCCACATACATCGAGTAGACAGGCATCCACTATATTCAATGTCAGCCATACATCGATAGTAGACATATGAAAAGAAAATAAAATACATCCCTATAAAATGGTACTCACTCAGGAGCTCATGGAAAACGATTTTGATAGAAGAACTTATTTTTGTGAGCAAATGGTGGACATGATGGATAATAATACCATCCAATTAGAAGACTTCATGTTTTCTGATGAGTGTACTTTTTCTCTCAACGGTCATGCTAATCGACAAAATTTCCACTACTGGTCAACGGAAAATGTGAGAAGAACACACGCAATACCCTCAAAAGGTTAATGTTTGGGCAGGGATTGTAGAAAACCATACCATTGATCCTTTGAGGGCAACTCAAATAGCGATAATTATTTGGCACTAAGCAAATTTATATCCTGATCTAGGAAACCCTGAAGTTTCAGTGAATGCGAAATGGTACTACCTTGGAAGAGATTTCGAATTCTGACAAAGATGGTGCTGTACCTGAACCCGATGACAAGTCAAGTTTTGAATTTGATGATGACAGCAGTTCGAAATTGTTTTTCCAGGGCGAGCTGAATGATTTGGTAATAGACTTGACGCTGCCGAGTTGCTTGGATCAAGGCTCAAATGGAGGAACTTACTTGTCTTGAGTGTCTTTCTCCTGGTTTAGATATCGTCAAAAGCAGTTTACTGTCTACTTTACCCAAGAGGACGAGTTGGTTCATTGTTAAAATATTGACGGTTCGCTGAATACATTTAATATCTCGTATGACAGCATATTAGTGAAATTTTTTCATAGATGCTCCATAAAGAAGCCTCAAAGCAGTTCTGCTTCACAATGGCGGTTTCTAGGCCTCCAATCCTGTAGGTCATTCCGTGAACCTCGAAGATAGCTTCAAGAATCTGACATTGATCATTTGCAAATCAAAATAAAGAGGTACCACGGTTAGGAAGTGTGCAGTAATTTGAAAATCTTGGGCATGTAGCTCGGACAAAAATCTAAGTTTACCAAATTCCTTTACTTTATGTGTCTATTGAATAGTGAAGTAGGCCAATTTGGTTGTTTATTATGAAATAAAAAGACTAAATTTTCACCATTTCGAAATTGGGGATCTTCGATGAAATTCTTTGAAGTGTTTCTTGATGATTTCGAAGGTTCCAAAGACTGCTGTCCTTTTGCTGTCATTGATATTGTTTCAGCTTATTTCATTCTGAATTTTCGGAAACATAGACTGACTTGCATGGTTCACCAAATAGTATAAATCGTCTAATTTCATTGAGAGTAATTTAAAAAACTGAAGTTGTTTGAAACTGTATGGTATTTAGCTTTGATTGAATTTGATAGTACGAAAAATGTAAAGTACTTGGAGTTGTTAATTGAATTTCAATGATGTTTCATTCATTGAATCTTTCGAAATATAATTTTATCTATAATATGAAAATAAAAGGCTGGCTATGAGTATGGAAATTCTTGAAGTTTTTCAGTTTCAAAGCTCTATGATGAAAAGTAAATGATATCGCTGAAAACTTTGAAAGATTCAGATAGTCAGTATAATTTCAGAGCCCCTATTGCGAGTGAAGGATATTGGCTACCATCTATTTTGGCCCCCATATAACAGCAAAATATAAACTATGTGCTTTTTTGAGAAAGTACTGTACCGAAAAAAGCAAAAACTGAAACAATATTTCTGAAGAAAGGTTGGTTGGGTAACAGGATCTTTTTTTTAAACAATTGTTTTCTTGTAATTGTTCCATGTCGTTTTATGTTGGTACTGTCTCGAAAATTTGGTTGTTGCAATGTTTTTCATTTTATTCCTTCAATGAATCTAATATGTCTTATGGCTTTTAAAATAGTGATATTAACACGAAGAAACTACTTTTCGATCCCTGAAGAAAAATTTTCATAA
This sequence comes from Leptinotarsa lineolata, assembly GCA_015342045.1. NCBI lineage: Eukaryota > Metazoa > Arthropoda > Insecta > Coleoptera > Chrysomelidae > Leptinotarsa > Leptinotarsa lineolata. The sequence continues at coordinate 2,617 of WOGR01005805.1, read as the reverse complement.
ATTCGAAACATCAGCCAGAAAACAATTTTTTTTTAAGAAAAGGTGATCATATTACCCAACCAATCTTCCTTCAGAAAAATATTGGATCACTTTTATAATAGTTCAAAAAATAACATTTTCAAATTGTCAGCACGATTGAGAAAACGCATGAATTGTCACAACTGCCATGATGAGTCTGTTGATCGATGTTCAAGTTAACAGAATGTTTATTCATGGATGTGTTTTTCAAGTATTTGGTGTTTCTCATTCAACAGTTTTATAATAGATAATTATTTCTTGAAAGGGAGCAGTGGAAATTAAACAGTTACCAATTTTTTGTTTAAGATATAAACTAACTTATACCTATAGAATTCTACAGTCTATAACTCTATTTTCAGTCAGAACGATAATCAAAACTAGAACTATAGAAATTACATGTCAAAAAGTAAAAGAAAAATCAAAAAAGTGAGATAACAATAGTTTGTGGGACATAATCTGACTTTCTAATTTCTTTGCAAAACGATCTTTAACGCTACTACCATCCAACTGATCATATCTATGAACATGAAAAAGAACTGATTTCCGCGATTTTTTCAGTTGTCTGTTTATCCTCTTGGATTTTGAGGAGGGAAATGTGGGTCCATATTACCCTTTCTCTAGATACGCCCTTGGATGTAGACCAAGTGTGAAGGTCGACATTTATTTTATAAGAAACTCAAAAACACAGGAAGAGGAGCTGACCGTACATTCTGGCTTCAGCCATGAGTTCTTTCAGTTAACTAGGTATACTGCAAACATTGCCTTATTGACTCTAGAATTTTTCTAATGAAACCACATGTTGTGATTTTTGTAATTCATCACAACTTTCTCTTCGGCTCGAAATCCTTGGAATTCATTTAATTTACAAATAGTCAGTTGTTAGCTGATGAACTTTCTTTCAATAACAACAACTCATGATTGCGACGTACAAAACCAATACAAGAACTAGCTACAACTCGAACTCCATTAATGATATGCCGCACCTGAGAATTAACTATTTCTCATAATTTATATTCCTTTGCGAAAGCAGCGTATCTTTGTCTGCAACACTTTGAGAACTCCACAACAAATGAGATAATCAAACAACCCTAAAGTTTGACTAACTTTCCAGATATTTCCTGATTTCCGAGACATTTATATAAGACTAAGTCAACTTTGCAACATGATAAAATTCCGTAATCTTGTTTGTAGTATATCTGCGAACAAGGAGATCTCTCTTCGTTGAGAGACTAAAGAGACAGTTTGTATCGTTTGAGTGTGTTGCGCACTACTTCTGGAATCAAGTTTAAATTGCACGAAACATCATGACGTTCTTTTTCTTATTGCACTAGGAAAACGGGGAGAAATTTCTGAGGAGTTTGTTACTTTGTTTCATCATGCAACAGAATAAAATGAGATTTGACTGCGGTTTTAGATGATTTTTGTCCGTAGCAAATATAATTTTTTATTGGTAATATCTCTTCAATCCGTATTGAAATTCATACTCTGAATGGAAAATATATCTATACCAGGAAGCAAAAATTTCATTGCATTTTATTGCTACCTGATAAGTGTAGGAGATACGATGTTGGTTGAATCATACTGTAACATTTTCCGTGAATAGTTACGCCACGTTGGACACAGCTAGCTCTAGTCTGCGGAGGCAAGGGCGTGGATCGTCGTTACCAAAGTACTTGGCCCTTTGGAAGTCAAATTGAGGGGTAACGAAAAGGATATTATGCCAAGATCTTATAGGGCGCCATCTACAGCGAATAACAGTGTTGAAAAAATCATTTTCGTTACCAGTCCCTGTAGATAAACTCTTATCTCCAAATAATACACGAAACAATATTTTCAAAAATTTAATAAATCTCTGGTTTCCTTGGACAAAAGGAGGATAAGATATTACTCGACCTTACATTCGGTTAAATGCATTCAACTTAACTTCAGTCTCATAATATACTTATAGGAAGAAGTTCACAATGATCAAAGGGTCCACTCAGCTGCGTTACAGGATATGATTCGTCCTCCCCTTAGCTGGCGTTCCAGAGGTCCATCCACCTGTCGGGTGCTTAATTGTGCCAGTAACTGTATTGCCCAAAAATATGCACTTGTGCAATAAGTCGTATCTTTAATAAATAGATTTATCTATCTTTTATTTAATTCAACCTTTTTTAATTATATTTTTTTATTATTTATTTTTTCTATTAATATTTTCTATTATTAATATTTTTTCTCTGGCAGAACTTAGTACAAAAAAGAAAGAAAAAGTGTTGTTCAAAAATGTACTCCGATTCAATATATGTCAACAAAAAAATCAAATTCATCTCATCACTCAATTTACAAATTGCATATCTACCTTTATAGCTATCGGGAATTGGGAAATGTGATTATTGCAAAAAACTTATATTCTAATCACTACGTCGTTCTTTGATAAGCGCCAGAAACAGAAAGGCGGGAATATATGGATTTTTGACATTACTTCAAATATCGTTCAAGGTTGAACATTTCATTCCGGTCACGACTATCAACAGAAAGCTCGTCAGTTATCAAACGCAACAATATATTTTCTGGGCTCATCTCTGAGCGATTATGTCAACTGCCTTGAAATATTAGAAGA
>WOGR01005804.1:0-13524 GCA_015342045.1 Leptinotarsa lineolata | reverse complement strand
TATTTTTTTCACCGGTAACGTATGAGGTTTGAATTGCTTCAACTTATTTGAATACATGTGGTTTAAAAAGAATCTTTGTTTCATCCATTTTTTCCCATTCTGTACTTTCTTAACTGCTATTTGAACTATCATACACCCAATCTCCAGTCATTACAATTACTCCAATGATTAGAATCACATGTGGAATAATTTGAATATTTATGAGAGTAATCGTATGTTATTTTTTCCACAGGTAAAATAGTTCGCAATTATAAATGAAAAACATATCGCGGCAAATGGAACGAAGAATACATGTGGATAGCAGTAAATGTATCTCCTACTAATAAGATGGGGTTTCTTCGAGCCTTAGCTACATACGACGTTCCGTTTGTTCCGTTTGTTCCATTTTGTTTAATAGAATCAACCACAATTGAAGGTATTTGAAAAAAGTTGGAAGATGATGTATATAACCAGAAAGGTGTCGAACTTGCGGAAATAAGAATCAGTTCGGTTTGGATTAGGTGATTTTCAATATTTCATTTCATTATGAGTGAAGCAACGTTGAACTCGGCTGACCTCCTTGATCTAAGACTCACACTAACTTGCATAAATTTCGCTTTCTGAGGACTAGAGTTCTCAGAAAAACAAGAACTAGTTAAAAAAAATTAATTTCTTACCCATTTTTGGGCGAATTTATGATTGACATTTACTTTTCGAATACCCTGAATAAATATTTAATGGGCATTTGGACACAATTCCAGAGGCAGGCTATCACAATCATAAAAACAATAAACTGATGTTTGAAATCATGAATGGATTGGTGATTAGACAATTACTGCTATCTCGGCCTTAGTGATTTATGTTAGTTCAAACAGAACACTGTGTATTTCGTAATATCTACCCTAGTTGTTTACGAAACATCAGGTATAAAAAACATGCATGATCAGCATGGTCGAAAAATAGTTTGGATACAAATCAGAGTATATCGAAATATAATAAAATATTTTGACCAACATTATATCATTATTAACGCGTATATATTTTCTGAATCACTTTATTTTTGTAGTATAGTCTATTTTTACCTTCACTTTCAATTTTTATGTGAAAACCTATCGGTGCCAACTACATCAAATAACTTTTATCGTTTCATACTGATGAGTATAGAGAATAAACTTACAATCATATCATATGATTAATGGATTCTCTTTTTAGGGATTCGATTCCTTCTAGTAAGTACTGTAGCTTCGGGACTAAAAGTCCTTTCACTATTTCATGGCACAGGGAGACGACGGCCCAACATGGTACAGGGACACGCTCCCGACGGCTCAATAATGCACCCATCATATGAACCCTGATATTCAAGATATTAAAAATAATCTTATTTTCGCAATAAAAGAATAGTAGAAACAAGTATTTGTCCAATATGTTAGATATTGATAGAATATTTTTTGACAATTGACGTGAACATATGAAACTAGAGCCCAAAAATAAAGCATGCGTGATTCAACAAATGGTACCAATATTTCGACCTGCCATATAACTCATCAGTCCTTAAAGAAGAATCCTGAGCACGAATAAGCATTTTATTCTATGTACAAGTTGAGTTGAAAACCATATATTATACTCTTGAAAATATTATTTTCAATGAATATTCTCTATGACGTATATTCTCGTATCTTGGAGTGAGTAGACCTGCTTCATAATAGGCTAAAAATCAGGTCTATCCAATTTCAAAATACGGGGGCGGGAAAGTGGAATGTATAGAACATATATAATACCAGTAAGACGGTAGCCAGTCGGGTTAACGTGTAGGCAAAAAAAGTACACTGAATTGAATAAGAATCATGTTATATCAAGTTTTTACCCGTGGGTTCAATAATAATCAACCACACTGAATAATACCCAAACCTTACTTTATTTCACTTTCACTACCACAAAACACTTCAACTAAAACTTCAACTATTCGAATGTCTATCACCTTATTAGAGCTCCGCGTACCGCACTGTACTCCCACTAGTCTGTCCTGAGAGGCGGGTGGATAACGCTTATATTTGGCAATCGAAGGTGCTGAATTTTTCTTTGGTATTCCATCGAAGCGTTGGTAGCGATTATCTCGTCACATCTGGAGCACCGACGAATATCAAAGATTCGCGAAACTTCCTTCGGAATGAGTGCGCTCTTAGCACATCACAGTCGGTTTATAGTTACCAGTGGCGGACGGCGTTACTTTCTTCGGGGCATGATTCATAACAATATTATCATCTTCCCATTCCGCAAGTATAGTTAACTTTCTATTTAAACTTCTTATATACTTGAAATTCAAGTAGTTTTATACTTATTCTAAGCTTTACACCTTCACTACTAAATATAGTTTTCCTTTTGATTGAACATCAATTATCATTAGTATGAGAAGTGTTATTTCCTTCATTCAAGAATAAATATTGACTATTTTTCCAAATATTCGTATATATTCATATTGAGTATAGTTTTCAGTAACATGTATAGTTTTTTTCTTGATGCTAAATTAATTATAATAAACATAAGACATTCATTTTTTCAATTGAGAATTGCTATTGAGTACCAGAAATGAATATTCTTCATGGAGAAAAAATAATATTTCACGTAATATTTTTATATGTTTATAAGAAGAATACTTGGATTGATTTTCCACTTCACAGAAGTATTGATATATTTACAATAATTGTGTTTTTCTCGGAGAAAGCACAGATTATATTTCGTTACAGTACAGTGTTTATCTTTAATCTGTTTCCTCTCCTGTTATTTCATGAACTGATCTAGTTAAGAAATTGAAATTTGGAACGGAATATTGGTTTTATGAATGCTACATTTCAGTATCAGGAAAATTGAAAAATCTGCAATTTTGTATTATTGAAAATATACCTTCAAAATTATGTTATGCCATATTTGAATATTTTATTCGTCAATATGACACTGAAATTTGACAAGTATGTAATAGATACTCGATTATTATTTGAAATTTCCTAATCTGATTCGGTCAAAAAATTGTAATAGAGGAAGAATACTTTTAAAAAGCATTATGTGTAATCTTATATTTATACCTATATGAATCAATTTTCAATTTTCTGTTGAATTTTAGATAAATTCTCAAATATACTTGTTGCTTTTGGGATGGGGGATATAAAATTGAAATGCAACGGATACTGCTCTTTCTTCTTATTATATAAATAAATGAAAATAATCGTGGAAGCTGTCAACTCAGCATGTAAAAAGTGAAAAATTTGAAACCCTCAAACATAGTAAAAATAAATTTATATTGAAATTTACCATGTTTAAATGAATTTTTTGATTATTCATCATAGGGATGTTGTCAAAAACTTCCATGTTTTGATTTCCACAATAATGTATGCAATATGTACCTTCTCTTGTTCTGTTCCATATTTTGACAGTATTGAATTCAAGTGCCTCTACAAGGCATAATATCTTTCATCATATCTTCAGTTGAGTTTTTTATGTTATGCAAATAAATTTTGAATTATGAACAGAGGCAAATAATTAATGAAGTTGCACTGTTTATGTCTATAATAAACAAACACAACAGATCAGCTGTCGCATTGAACCAATCAAAGTCGAAAGAATTAAAAATAGCACCTGCTTTGCGCCTCGAAAAATAGCCACCGAGTTTCCTTTAGCTCTGAATATTTTTGAAAAATATGAATATTTTATAAATTTCATTTCAATAAATGTTCTCTAAGGAATCAATGAAATTTCATTTACCCAATTTTAAAGTTAAAACTTGCTGTTCTCAAGTGATTCCAAATTTCTTCCATTTTATTACACCCATTTAATGAATCATTATAATACTTGAGGTTTATATAGTATTCTTTGTTATTTTATAATGAACAACATAACCATATAGGTACTTTAATAGCTATTTACATTTTGGCTTACACGAATTGAAGACATAATAGATGGTATAATGGCGGCGCATGTATTTTAGGACAATAACACGTGGAAAAATAGAAGTATTCTAATACGGTATTGATTAATTGAAGGGGTTAAATTTTTTTAGGAGTGTTTAATCTTTTGGGAAAGAAAGTTTTTGGCTTTCTTCTACTCCATCTTGATACAAAAAATGTGGGAATCTTCCAAAGAAAGGAAGGAAGCAATCATTTTTTGAAAAAATGAAATACCTCATAATTATTTCCATATCGATAAAATTTCTATTTACACTCTAGTGCCGGTATCGGTACGACGTTTGAGGTCGATCCACACTATAGTACCGCCCTTGATACGACATCGCTTCCGCTAAGGGTCGATCCACAATATGATGCCGCTCTCAATACGATCTATGCACGATATCGCTATCGCTTAAGGTCGATACACACTATGGTCCCGCCCTCGATACGCTCTCGAGAGCACTTTCGTCAAGAGTTGATCCACATTATGATGTTGCTATCGATATGGTCTATTAGGTATGATATCGCTGCCGTTCAAGGTGGATCCACATCATTGTACCGTTCTCGTTGGTTATCGGTACGATATCGCCAACGATCAAGGGCGATCCACACTATGATACCGACCTCGATACGCTATCGGTATGATATCGCTTCCAGTTAGGGTTGATCCACACTATGGTGCCGCTCTCGATACGGTCTCGGTACGACATCACTGCCGCAAGGTAGATCCACACTATGATACCATTCTCAATATGCTCTCGGTACGATTTTGCTTCCGCTAAGTGACAATCCACACTAAGTTACCGCTCTCGGTACCGATATCGCTACCGCTAAAAGTTGATTTACATTATGGTACCGTTCTCAATACGCTCTCGGTACGATATCGCCACCGCTCAAGGGCGATCCACACTATAGTGTTACCCTCGACACCCTCTTGATATGATATCGCTCTCATTTAGTATCGATCGACATCAAATGTCGCTCTCAATACGGTCCCGGTAAGATATCGCTACCGCTTGAGGTCGATTCACACTATGGCACTGTTCTTAATACGCTCACGGTACGATATCAATATCGTTTAATGTCGATCCACACTTTGGTACCGTTCTCAATTCGTTCTCGGTACGATATCGCCACCGCTCAAGGGCGATCCACACTATGATACCGCTCTCGAAACGGTCACTTTACGATATCGCTACCGCTAAAGGTTGATTCACATTATGATACTGTTCTTAATACGCTTGCAGTACGATATCGCTACCGCTTAAGGTCGATCCACACTATGGTACCGTTCTCGATACAGTATTTCCACGATATCGATATCGCTACCGCTTAAGGTCGATTCACACTATGGTACCATTCTCTTTTGCGCGAAGTGTCCATTCACACTATAGTGCAGCTCTCGATACGGTCTCCATACGATATCGCTACCGTCGTACCACACTATGGTACCGTCCTCAATACGCTCTCGGTACGATATCGCTGCTGCAGAACAGAAACAATTTTCTCAGAAATAGTGGTTGTTACTAGTTTTTGAGTTTATTTCTCAGCTATTGTTGTTGTATATACTTGTTATGAGCCAAGTTCTACAGGATTTATAATTGCCATCAAAAACATTTTCAAATTAAAATCCTCAAAATGTTCACTATCTCAGTTGAAGGTAAAGAAAGAGACATAAAATTAAAGAAAAAGGGATTAGAAATGAAAGAAAATGATTATTTTCTAAAACTTGAAACAAATTACCTGAGAAAATCCTACGAGGCCTACCCCGAATCCAGCAAAAAATCTCAACACGGACTCATCCATCACGTCTTTCAAAAAATACTGTTTTATAGTTCATATATTCGCACCTACCTTCACTCCCGGAAAAATTGGTATCACCCAATTGTCACAAATAGTGAAACACTCATCAAAATTCTCAACCATAATGAAACTATGAGTTTCCTGAACATTTGTGAGCAACAATTCAACAGTACTTGGCAAACGACATGTAATTACTATGAACTATCACAAATTGGAGTCGTACGCTATCACCGAAATTATTCCTAATATGTCGATAAGGTCGAATAAAATAGCATATAAAACGTTTCATAAAACTGAGTTTGATAAAAACACCTGAACAGCACCTTATATGCATGAAATGAATGAAAACAATTTGCTAGCAAGCGTGAAATGAAGCTATTACTTGTGAGAACCATTCCAGTGAGTATTCATCATTTCTTCCGTGTAGAATACTAAATTTTTTCTATTACTTATTACAAGAATATTTTGAATTGAGATTCATTTGTGAATGAGGGTAATATTATGAAATGTCCTAAGTAGCCTTGAAAAGAGCGAATTATCTAAATGAACAATTCGTTCAGGCCAGTCTCCCCTTGATTTCATTGACGTCTGTCGTCGAAAGTGCAGAGTACAACGTCAGTCAAACCGCTTGACAATGTCCAGCAATCAATGAATTGAAATAAAGTGAAATTTTGTTTTCCATTACGTAATGTACCCACATAAATACGGGCGACATATTCCGATTCTTGCACCATCTATCAACACGTTTATAAAGTTGGGTCAATGTTATTTCTCACTAAGGTTTTTATGCATTTTGATATAAAAATAACAGTTGACGTATTTCAGGGTTTTCCCTCAGAGTAATGAAAATACTCTGAGGGTTTTCCTTGGGAATTTTTAATAATCTATATGATATGCAAAGCTATATCAGACATGCAGCAGTGACATTTACGTGTCATCCCACTCACTCTTCAAACAACGGCAGTACATTTGACGATTCCTACTCCCCTTCCGTGACGTCGTAGTTGATATTTAAGCCGTTAGATGTCAGCACGAAACAGTGCTGACATCTAATAGACAGTAGATAGAAATAATAAAATATCCTGTAACAGTCTACCACTGTATTGCTTGAAAAATTATCTTCAAACAGTACTAGTTGTCTTGAAAGATTATGGTTTTTATTTTAACAGTATTTGAGAGCCACAATGTTTTATATAAGATTTATTTACAAGACAGTATTGGTATAGGGTGCGATTTCAGGATTATGTACGCTCTATTACAGCATGAACATGCGCTGATGAACCAACTCGTATTGATTTTGTCAGATTTCCTCAGAGAAATTCGCTTTGTGAATTCTGAATTCAGATATAGTAGAAATAAGAACGTATAGTCCGTGTTTACTGTAGTCTGTGCTGCGGTAGTTTTTTAGGTTTTGAAATCTGGCTTGCACATTAAGTTTGACAGGGGTGATCTATCTGAGAAGTGTGTATTGTGTTTCGTGTTTCATAGTTTTATGTTCCGTGAATTGGTTTGAAATTTGAAAAATTTGAAATTTTTAAGGTTATGAAAACAATAACAAATAAACACTGAATTTTCTTAGGCTCCACTGCAATAATGAGAATCTCGGTCTTATTTTAATTGTAATTTCAGTATGACTGTTTAGTTTTCGTTCCATAACAATAAAAAGATGGCAAGACCTATAAGTGTGGATATTGGGGAAGGTGTCAAGGAATTGATAAAGCAAATATCAGGATTTGAAGTAAAAATACCATTTAAAAATTATTCATTGTAACTATACCTACTTTATTTACAGGAGGGCTCTGAACCATTTATCCATGTACAAAAATACTTTCTAACTAAACTGAAAAATTCTGATACAATGTATTTTCTCAATAAACGTGATGTAGATCAAATTATGTCTGGGATGGCAGAAAAATTCAATTTTCATGGATTCTTCAACCAAGCAAAAGCATTACAAGACGCATATGACAATTACATTCCGCCGAATTTGCCAAAGGATTTTCTTTCTAATCGTCTAAATATTGTAAAATTTCTCCTTTGCATGTCAGAGAAACCTACCAGTAAATTTCTTGAAAAACCTGAGGAATTCGAAATCAAGCCGGAGGAGGAGGAAGAAGAAGTAAATTGGGCGGAGTACCTCAAAGAAGGCATTGAAAGTTGGGCCCCAGATTTCGATGAGAGCAGTGTAAGTTGCATGAAAGTTTCAATGTTACAAAGAAGATATTTTTTGAAAAATATTTCATTAGATTCACCTTTACTTGTCCTTTGAAGTCAAATCAAATCTACGTATTCATTAAAGTGTTGCAGCACGAGGTTTATATTTGATATTTAATTCACATTCAAATAAGTCATCTCGAGTATTCCTTGGACAACACATTTTCCCATTAGACCTATACTTGTAACAAATATCTATATATACCAGACTTGATGAATCTCACGTATGTGGTGTTAGTCACTTCTCTGATGTCCAAGCTCGATTTTATAAAATTTCGAAATTTTATTTTGAATGTGGTCAATTCTTGTAACATCTAAATTGCACCATACTATTAAATTTCTTCTCAATTTCAAGGAATACTCAGAGGATTCATCAGTTGGTGATATTTTCAATGACTTGGGAGAAGAATGTCCTAGCTCTACCCATATACCTCTAGTCATAACGAATACAGAAAAAGATGTTATTGTGAATTTGAGAGCAAATAGAGAAGAACTGCTGAATACAATTCAACATTCTTGGTATAATCAGGACTATTTCCATGAAGCTCCGCTCAGCGAATGGAAAGAAGCCAATGTGGGAATAAACTGGTGATTTTATCATTATAAGAAATACTGATTTGTTAGAAGGATTGCACCGGAGTTGAAGAAATATTCGAATTTGCTCTTACTTATATCTAGGCTATATAAATGAAGTGACTACTCAAGAAAATGTATTGGGTTTTATTATGATCAGAAAAGTAGGATTGACAAAACTAGCACATCAAAAAAACAGAGCCCAAAAAATGGAAACTGTTTTCAAATGCTAATCAATTGTAGATGTAAATTATCTCCTCATAAACGAGAAATATTGATGAGAACAACATCCTACATTCTCTTTTCAGATTTATAATTGGAATAAAACAATTTTGCAATAGCAGAATTCATTTGCAAAGTGTAAATACTCTATGTCTCTGTGCTTCACATATTTTGTTTTAAATATCTGCAGAAAAAAGAATTTTTGAAGCTATTGGTGTATCATTTGAGAAAAAACATCTAGTAATATCCATGATGGTAATCATACAATTTTCAAACTATAAATTTTATTTAAGTGTTCCACTGTGTTTCATATAACATAAGTAATTACAGATCTTAATTAGATAAATGATGAATTATGATGAAATAGTTAGATTTCGATAAAACAGCTACAATTTAATGTTAGATTTAGGAAAACAGACAATTCGTAAATACCTTGATTATTGGCATTTTGTGTCAAAAAAGATTTAGAAAAATAATCGCCATACAATATTATAATAGTAATAATAATACGTCTTTATTCACCATAAAAGTACAATCGTAACATATAAAAAGAGGAAAAAGAAATCGACTGTCAGTATAAAGGTGAAAAGGCATAGTATTAATTATTGGCAGTTAATGCAAATACTTGATTAGATACATGATTAATTCTGGCGAAATGGTATGCTTTGAAAAAAACAATTATAATACAATATTACTTCTAGAAAAACAGGTAACTGTTTTGTTGGTTATTAACATTTTATGCCAATACTTAATTAGATGAATGATACATTCTGGCAAAATTTGTTAATAAAACTGTTAATTATTGTCATTTCATGGCAAAGTTGATTAGATAAATGATTAATTCTGGCAGATTAGGATAATATAAAAATTGCAACTCAATATTACTACTAGCAAAACAGGTAATTTATAAATATCTTGATTATTGGCATTTTTGCCAATATTTAATCAGATAAATGATAAATTCTGGCAAAATATGTTATCAAACTGTTAATTATTGTCATTTTATGCGAAAGTTAATTAGATAAATGATCATTTCTGGTAAAACAGGATGATATAACAATTGCAAATCAATATTACTACTAAGAAAACAGGTAATTTATAAATATGTTAATTGTTGGCATTTTCTGCCAATACTTAAATGTTAAATTCTGACAAAACTTGTTAATAAAACTGTTAACTATTGGCATATCATGCCAAAGTTAATTAGATAAATGATTATTTCTGGCAAAACAGATACGATTAATATGTTAGTTTGTAGACCCCTGATTATTTCTTTGTCCATTTTATAATAATAATAAGAAGAAATCAGCTTCATTCGTTAGCTTCATAAAGAAAAATAAACTTTAAAACTAGTTAAAAAATAACCATGAGTAATGAATCAGCGAAGTATCAGCAAAAGCTGTTTTACAACTCAACTTGTTGTTCTTTATATGTCTACCCAAGAAATTTCTAGTCTTATATGCTATATTATAATGTTCTCGTTTGTTAGTAGTCTTTTTATTTTATCTGAAGATTTTCCTTTCCTTTATATTTACCCAAGGATAACATACTTGATTTTCTAGAAGTAATTGTTTCATGAAACCTGTTTTGCTGGAATGAATCCTTCATCTAATTAACATGTTTATAAATAACCTGTTTCCCTAGAAATTATATTGCATTGTAATTGTTTTTTCAAAATCTACCTTTTTTCCAGAATTATTGATTTATATAATTACGTTTTGTAATTTCTTACTGTTATATAAAATAAACTGTAGACTAGTTTGATGTACCAATTCAACTGAAAAGCTACTGTGTAGGAAAACACTTCCTAAATAAAATGTATAGTGTTAGAATTGTATAATTATTGTCATGAATAGTTAGTGTATCATGGATCAGTGTATTCATGACATCTATTAATATTTGGTAAGGTATCAGATAACTGGTTTGAATGGGAAATATTTGCAAAATGTCTCACAATATACATATTCATCTGTATCATGGTAATTTAAGGGCCCAACTCTAATTCATGTCTACCATCTGATACACTCAATTCTATATGAAGTTGTTTTAACTGTTTTCATCAACTGCATTGAGTTAATAAGAGGATCATTCTCCATGAATCTCTAGATGGAGTTTTGAGCTTGCCAAAGATGATTTGACAGATTTGTGAATACTTTCCTCAACCATTTTAGAAAACGTCTCTATCTTTAAAAATATCTCCATCATGAGGTCATTCAAAAACTGTGATATCATTAGTTGATTTTCCTTTCATATCTGTCTCTGAATGATCACTAGCAGACTTTCTCTCATTCCTTTCCCTTTAAATCTAAACTCTGAAGACATGATAGCTTTAAAGGGAAGTAAGAACCACAATTTAAATATAAAACATAAGATTAGACAAGTTTCTCACCTTATTAGATACATTGTCTTTATTTTTCACATAAGCTGCAGTGCTTTCAGTGATAACTTATTTGTTTCGCGCTTTCAGGGAAAATTTCCTTGAGAAGCAAGTTATGGGACTCATAGTTATGCCAAAGGTATCTGTAATTTCAGAGTACAAAGTTATACGAGAAGTTTTGTGGCAGTTATGGACTCCACACACGTCTGCCGTTTTTGAATTTGAAGGGAACACTCTCAAGCCCAGGGAAAATATTACAATATCTAGTACACGTTCGGTAAGTAAAGTAAAAAATAATCAAATGATTCTGCAAACTGTAGAAAGGGCAATAAATGCTTCTATTTTAACCTCGTTCTTTCAGATGACTTTGGAAAGCTTCCTGCAGAATCAGTTCATTCCATTCATAGAACTAACAGAGTTTTTTCGAGACTTTTCCAAATCCTTGGAAGTCAAGTCTGATGATCATATCATGACAGTTCCCCAAACTTTCAGGAGCTACAATAATTCCCTACAGAATATTATCAGGCCTATTTATGTGAAATTATCAAATCTGGAAGACAGGATCCGAGAACAAGGTAAGCAGCAATCGACTAAATAATCAGTTGTAGGCACAACTCTTAAGAATCCTTCTTGTTCCAGTTTTTTTCAAAGTGTGTTGCAGTTTCAATTCCATTTTTGGTCTACAGTTTCGGCTTCTAAAATGTGTAAATCCATTTTAATTGAATGGGTAGGATAAAAATAATACTTCACAATTCACACAACACTAACATTTAATGCAATTCTTTAATTCTTGAACAGAATCAACAGATTGCAGAAAATTTTACACATTCAACCAAAAAGTTTGAAATTAAACATATTGTTACGTTTTTACCCGTGGGTTCAATAATAATTGACTACACTGAACGATAATCAAACTCAACTTTATTTCACTTTCGATATAACAAAACACTTCAACTAAAACTATTCGAATGTCTATCGCCTTTTATATTGCTCCGCGTACCGCACTGTACTCGCACTAGACTAGACTAGACTGCCTGATAGGCGAGCGGATAACGCTTATATTTGGCAATCGAATGTGCTAGATTTTTCCTTGGACTTCCATCGAACGACGGTAACGGTGTTCTCGACACATGTAGAATGCAGGCGAAAATTCGCGAAACTTGACTGGGGCCGAGTGCTCTACGTCACAGATGGCTTACGACTATCAGTGGCGGACTGCGTTACTTTCTTCAGGGCATGATTTATAGCAATATATTAATATTTCAAGGTCCTGAAAGTGATAAGAACAAATCAATCTGCTTATATTCCTACCGGAGCCACCTTTGAATCTGCTGGTTGCGACCTGAAAACTCCAAAAGATGTCTCTATTCCGCCTAGAGAAAGATTACTCGTAGATACTTTTCGAAAAATTCAGCTTCCCCGAAAACGTATACGGGAGAATTGCACCAAGATCTTAACAAAAAATTTTGAAATAGACATTTTTGCTGGTGAGATAGATCAAGATTAAAGGAGGACAATTGAAATTATTTCATATAATTCATCAGATGAAAAAGTTGATTTTAAGACAGGAGTTCAAAAAGCTCAACTGATATGTGAACGTTATTGATGTTTCAGATACTACTGACTGGGAAGAAAAAGTTTTGGTTCATCTGACATCCTCCCGAATATTCCACAATAATAATAATGGGGTGATGATGAGATAGAATTAGTTTCGAAGATAACATTCAGTAGTGACGAGATAGTTTTTATTGAAGAAAAATTACTTTATTGAAATCTAATTATATTATTTTGGTAGCTATTGTGAGTGTTATACTATATACAAATGTACCAAAAGATGCTCAATATATTGCAATATATTTCAATATGGCAAATATAAAGAAAGAATCTAACAGAACCACTTGGAAAATATTAAGTCCTGCCAAGGAAAATGATGGTAAATTACCTGTATTTGAAATAAAGATTCAGGAATCGAATGCAACACAGTTCAACTATAAATTAAAAATGATATACCCTGATAATTCGAAAGGTGATCAACAGAAATGGCACATCATAAATTTTGATAGAGATATGCAGAGAGAAACACATGGAATATTTTTTATATCATGTATAACCTTGATTTTAGTAATTATTATATTTTTTATGATTGTTCTAAAAATGGGAAAATCAAAGTATGCCTTTCACTAGATAATTGATGTCTTATTAGTTTCAAAATAATGAAAAAAAAATAATTTTTTTGTTTTATTATACATATTTCTGTCATATTTCTGTTGAGTATACCTCTAGATAAAGATTTGTTTGAAGGTGAACGACAATGTTTCGTGGTGAATTTCAGCAGTTCGGACTTCCATTGTCTAAAATTTATAAAATGATTTGAAATCCCTGAAATAAACAATACAATTGAAATTTAAAAGAATAGCT
>WOGR01005803.1:0-13524 GCA_015342045.1 Leptinotarsa lineolata | reverse complement strand
AAGTCGAAACTTGTGCGAGCAATGGATTAACGAGGCCTTACCTTTTAACGTGCGATTACCCAGCACGGTGGCCCCGGCGGGGAATCGAACCCCGGTCGTCCGTTTGAAAGGCGAATGTGCTAACCTCTACACTACTGTGACCACGTGACTTCGAAATAAACTACTTTGAAAAATTCAAGAACTACTAGAAATTCAACTGTTAAACTAGAATTTGACTTACCGTATCGAAGAATTCTGTGTATTTGGAAATGAAGTACCAATACATAGAGCTCACCATCTGCAAAATAAGAAAATAACCTCATACGTTTCATGTATTCACGAAATCCAATATAGATGATATTGAATAATTCTTACAAGAGCATATCAAGTATTTTTTCTTGGAAGGGGTAATATATAAAACTCGTTTTTGAATCAATGTGGGCAACACCTTCAAAAATACTACCACAGACAAATATTCTTTTATGAAGTTGAATACTTTCAATACAACAAGCATTTAAAGTCTCGCTGAGTTTCATATTTTATCTATATAACTATAGAGAATATATAGTCAGGAAAACTGCAACTTTCGAAACATTGTGACACGTTTTCCACAACAAATAACTAAGTTGATCGGGCTGATATAAATAATTTCTGAAAGGAAACAATTAATAACAGTATGAAAATAGTTTCAAATGAAACTAGAACCAAACATTCTATCGAAAAATATTGAATACGAAAGATATAGGAAATATAGATGCATATATAACTTTTGTATGAATTAATTGAGATTGAAACTTTCAGCGTGCACAAATTGTTGCAATATGAGATTTCGTTCTATGAGTATTATAAACACTATGTTCCAAACGGTTTTTCTATTCGAAAAATTCATCAGATCTCAATGACATATATGAAATATACAATAAAAGCATACGAGTATAGTAGAAAATTATTATTATATAGTAATTATGGTTGAAAATATAAACATTTCAAATGAAGACATATAACGAAGAATGTAAGTTAGACTCGAATTGTTCTTCATAAAATTTTCAATTGTACCAGATATGAACACTATTGATCATCATTGTAAAAATAATAATATTACATTGTATCACATTCATCTCAGTAATTGAAAATACACCCAATCATCATTCATTCATTTGCGATCAGTTGCATAGCCAAGCTCCGACATGTCTCCACTATCGTCCTGTCTTCCACTGTCGCTTTCACTGCAAGGCAAATTCAATAAAACCACACCAAAAACGAAGCATTTGTGATTCTATATCAGACAGCGCTATTTTGATAGGTCTTAACGGTGGTGCTAGGCTGAATCATCAAACAATATATAATGGATAAGCGCGGGTAAGTACATGCAATGACATATTCCGTTACGAAGACGCCATCGTGGTTCAGCCTAGCACCACTAATAAGCTATATAGCGGGTCAAAATAGCACTCTCTGGTGTTTAACCACAAATTGTTCGTTTTTGGGCACTTTTTACATGTAGTTGTTTTGCTGCAGTGAAAGACAGAGGACAAATCTCATTCGGAGGTCGATGTAGGAGCTTGGCTTTGCAAGTTACCACCTTGGGAAGCCCCGCTTATTTTTGGTACTAATTGTTTTTTAATGATGTATGAATTCTGAGATCTGACATGATCTCAAGAAATCAGAAAGTTATTTTTTGTCGGTACTCAAAATTGACTCTCCTGAGGTAGTACACTAGATACGTCAGCAATATTTCAGGAATGTTTCAATTTGAACTTCATGAAGTATCAAAAGTTTGCTCGATCTGAATTACGATAAAAAAATAATGCATTTTTTTTGAAACTGATTTTGCTATGCAATACTATGATAAATCAAATGAATCATTTCACGAAATTGGGGGTACTGTTGATCACAACCTTCCTACCAACTGGGGCTAGGTTACATTCAGTTTATTGAAAAATCCTGTCACCTGGGTTTCTTTAACATTGAATTCTAATTGGTCACATCTCATCCACTACAGATGTATTCTAGTTAAGATGTAAAATTCCATGCATTGGCGGCTAATGTGTGGGCTTCTAAGTTGGAAGATGAGGTAATTCTGTTTCAGTTGGCGAAGAAATATATAACAATATTGTCTTCTTCACTAAGTTATGACTTACAGTAAGGGTTGGAAATAATGTGGAATCCTATATTCTAAAGCTATTAGCTCGAACAAGAGAAAGCCATTATGAGTATCTCTCCTAAGGGAGACTTGTGTCTAAATACTGTTTTTGTGATTTTCTATGTGAGTTCTTATTCGCAGATATGTTAACCAGTGATAGTAAAAATCATATTCCATTAGAAACTCATGTGGTGATCAAATATAAAGAATGCTATGGTAGAACAGATATATTTATGGTTCAGATTCGAGTGTGATAATTTGTGATTGATCGTTTCAATATTCAATTATTCCTTCAATTGTAAAATATGTAAGCGTACTTCCTTAATTTTTCCATCTATCATTTTTTTCACGACGAATTCAGTAGTAGCTACCTTATATTTTTGTTAGATTCAAATACTGTGTGAAATATGAGATCAATATGCAGAACAGAAAGCAATGTAATTTCAAAATATCAAGTTATAAATCAATTATAAGGCACAGAAGTTCAAGAAAAAATTCAACTTGAAAAAAATAGTAGTTGATTTATACTTATTCGAAGTCCTTCCATCACTCGACTTTGATACGACCTTGGACCATAACTAAGTAACTCTCAAAAGATATAATCTTTGACCTCAAGTGATCTTCAACATTGCTTAGCAAGGTCATATGACGCAGTTCAATGTCAGAGCTGAAACCGTTTAAAGGTTACCAAGTCAATGTTGTGTGATGTAGTTCAAGGTCGTTCCAAAGCAAAACTTTTCCCGGAACATTCTTGAGAAATACGTTCAAACAGCGGAGTATTTTGTCTACTTACCATCATTGCTTGTGGTGAAGTTGAAGTGTCAAGTGGTTGTCATATGAAGTTGTATTCTCCAGTTAACCATCCACCATTTGCGAACTAAAAATCAAATATAGATGATTATTCGATGTGGAGTATTTCAAATGATGCTTGAGACAAGCACGCAATGTTTGTAAAGATTTAAAAATATGATTCTCCTTCGTCTGCTTTTTTGAAATAATTTCAATAGTTCTGTTTGATTCAACTCTGTCAAATACATAACTCAGTTCGTTTTTCATTTTCATACGACCAATAATTGGGGGCTGCAAAAAGAAATTATTAAAAATGTACCAGTTTAGAAATCATGAAAAAGATATTGCTGGGCCCTTCACTGTCCAAAGGTGATGACAGTAGGCCAATTTTTCTAGTTCTGGCTGAAATGAGAAAGAAGGGGATGAAAAATATATATTTTTGAACAATCTTCAATTATCTGGCTGTAGTAGAGAGATGTGATGTAGATGCTATAAATGCAACCGCTTCAATGAACAAAAACTTTTGCAAATTTCATATTTGTTTCGACTTTTGTATTAGATTCTCATATAGCTGAATAAATACTTTGTTTCAAACAGTGTCTATGTTCTAGTATTTGTTCAATGCTCCTGTTCAAACTATGGGCCTGAGTACATGGTGGTTTCCTTTTGGTCCAGTCATATACTATAGGAAACTATTTTCGGTCTCTCAGATTTCACATGAATGTGGTAATCTCACTCTCAACTAAGTTCTGAGAAAATATACTACACTTTCGAAATGATAATTCTTACTAAAGAATTTGTTAAGTCAAACTGAAAAACCAATTAACATATCTTTTTCAACAAAGTGAGTCTAGTCCATAGTTCAGATATAGTCTCAGAACAGATCATTTCTGCTTCTGCATTATACATATTTCTATTCAGAGCTGGGGTTTCGAATGTTGTATCTGTTATTTCACACCAATATTCACTCAAACTGATATAAAGTTTTTTGTATTTAATCATGAGTATTTTTAGATTTGAAAAGAAGTGAAGGAACCCATGACGAATTATCAAAAATATTGGGTTTTTAAAGAAATCCTTTCTATAAATTAACTCTTTCTGAAAATATCAATTGATGTGATCATTATACAATTTTTCGCTCTCACAGGTAACGCATGTACCACTAATGATATCTGCCGCAGTAGTAGACGTAACGTTTGGTACTACAAGTTCCATTCGACCATGGCCTACCAACCCGGATTCTGTTCCCTCCAATCACTTTTACATTATCTGTAATTTCATCTATGATTAATCAAGACAAAAATGTTAACTCACCCTGTAGAATAGCCATGAACTGAATATGACTTGAAATAGATTATATACGAACAATGTTTTTTTCAGCTGGAACGGGCTTCTATTTTTCATTAGAGCAGGACCCAATATCTGAAATTGAAAGTGCCATTACTAGAGGGACCATGAGTATTGAGTAAAATAGTCACAAGCACCATTAAAGTCGAACATTCATACTACTGCGGAAACGTTTTTGAAATACCATTACCGGGATAAATCGGTATCAGTTTTCTTGAACAAACTCTTATATTCAATTAACACGCAAACTTTCATTATATATACTTGAAAGCGTAGCCCACGTGTAACTTCGGAGAATCTAGCAATCGAAGCCTACTCCCAAAAAACCTATATTACATCTCATTACTTATTTAAGTAACTTTGAGTTCGTAATTCTCTAGAGCTTTTCAGAGTCAATCGTTGAAAGTCAAATACGAAATTTTGGCTCAGTACCGTATCCTTCAGCAACTACACTGAATCTCTGTATTATTTCTGACTTTTGGAGATTTCCATGTATTGAGCATTTCAAAATTCACTTCAGTTTTTATCGTCTGACTTTTTCTCCTCGTTCTAATAACATTGAACGATTCATAAGAAAAATCAAAATATTTTCTTCTTTATTCGACCTTTCTTCCTCTCCTTCCTTCCTTCCTCGAAATACTTCTATAAACTAAATAATTTGAATAAGAAATCTCCACTAGTCTCGTCTGAATATCGAGACCCTAAAACTAGGAAGTATTATGTAATGTTCAGCTGTAAATTAACTTCTCCTATCGTTATTGTGGCTACTGATCCATCCATTGTGTCAATGGTGGCATAACGTATTTTTGTTAATTATGACTAGTTATCTTTCTTTAGGACTACAATCAGTTAGATTTACATTTGGTGCGAACAAACCTGATACGACTTTCAGTTCTAGGGTTTTGGCGCTACTAAATTAGCAACTTCATTAGGGAGAGGACTTTCTATGACAGCTCCATCTATTTGTTTGTGGAAACAGTTATTTCAATAGAGATATGAACTCGTAAGAATATGGTTGGGAAGGGCGTCTACAGTTTAGCGACAACCGGATGAAATCCCGGTTAGATAGGAAATCGATCAATATATAGTACAACCCGGGAGAACTGAGGTTTCAGAGAAAAATGATAATCTGTTCGAAGGTGAAGAGAAGATGAGAAGGTCCGTACTTGGTGAATAAGAAGATAAACGATTCGGTCAATCATACCTGATCAACCTCAAGAAGCAAACCATTGGCAGTTCATATAAAACGACTCAACCCGTTCAATGGTGATGATCTTTCCAGATTGTTGTATCGGTATCAAGCATATGAATTACTCTGGATGGAGTAACTCGAAGATACAGGAAATTTCATGTCGCACTGTAACATTCGCTACTCATAAGTCCAATAATGAAGAGTGTATGTGTCGGATATAATGATCAGCATCTATCATCTGGAGCAAATTTCTTTGGGTCCGCGAGGGCCTTCAAAACTATTTACAAGGATGTAGTACAGATTGCTCAATTCATTAGACGTAACCTGACAAAGTCCTTTACGAAATGTTTCAAACTAGTGTTCGAGTTGAGTGCCTGTGGATGTCCTTTTAGAGTGAATATCCTTCTAGAGAGATTCCACCGTAAGGCAGATTATCAATAACCGAACAGGTTCTAGAAAAAATGGAAGGTTTTTTGCGCAATATTGAAATGTCTGTGATACTTATTGTTCTCAACACGTATCGTGGAGATTGCATTAGAGTTTAGCAGCTTCACCAATTGGCAATCGTGAAATTCTTCCTATAATTCATAACACATGAATAAATATAAGCATACACAAAGTGAGTGAGCATACTTGAAGACTGAAACAACAATTTGTTCAGGCCAGTCTCAACTCACCTACACTGTAGGATAATGGAGTGACACCTGTCAGAAAACAACTACTCCCCTGACTAATACCACGTTGGATTATATCCAACAAGTGTCAGTGCAGTCTGATAACATCAGTTTTCACTTTTTAAACTAGGTAATAAAAATTCGATTCGGTTATATACGTGGTCTGTTAAAAAAGTAAGGTGAATGTTCAAATTTCGCGAGCTCCCTATATTAAATTAGCGAGTTTTATTGGTACACTCGTCTCGAATATATGCTCACAGTTTCAGGTGTTCAGCATGTTTAGGTTATTGGTGAAAGGCATAAAAGTGTTGCATGTTCGGCGATTCTCTGCTATCAAAAAAACGTGCTGAATTTTGACCAAAAAAACCGTCGCAGGAGCATCGCTCAGGAATTGTTGAATGACGTCAACGACGATCCAGATTTTCTCATAACGGTGATAATTGATGACGAATCATAGGTATATGATTATGACGTCGAAATCAAAGTCAAATCGTCCCGATGAAAGAGCTCAGGATAGCCAAGACAAGCACGCCAAATTCGATCAAATTTCAAGGTTTTGCTCACTTTTTTCTTCGATTACCGTGGCATAATGCATCAAGAGTTCTTACCACATAGTCGTACGGTTAATAAGGAGTATTATCTTAAAGGTATGTGCCGCTTGCGGGAAGCAATACGAAGAAAACTTCAGGCATTGTGGAAAAACATCTATGAATATCTAGGGGCGAGTGTGCTGTTTATCGGTGAATAAATACACAGGAACATCCCACCTTCACTATATAGATATATAAAAGGGAGATTGCTAACGTTAGAAGTGGCTTCGACATCAAGGGCCAATCTGCTAATCGTGGATCTAAAATTAAAAAAAGAAAAATACATGAATATCGTCATCATTTCAGTGCCCAAGTCTAGATTGATATTAGTTCATATACAATAAGTGATTAACAACTAGTCTCCAATCAGACGATTTTTCAAATCCAACTGAATGTATATAGAATTTTTTTACTTCAACCTCGTAAGTAAATATATGGTCGTGCTATGCAAGTAAAACTGTATACAACAACAGCACTATTGTGATATTTCGACACTACATTTTTATGGCATACGTGGACCTTCTTTGTCACTATGTAATGTGCATTTCTCTTTTCTATACCTATCAAAAAAGTCTGTCTCGATGTTTATCTGAGAGAAACTGTATGTTAATGAGAATATCTTCAAGTTCTCAAATATTCTTCATATAATTTCATTTATATATTTTGGAGAAGTTTCTAAGTTGTATCTTATCTGCTATAAACATTTATATGGGATGAATAAATTAATGAATCTGTCTATCTATCTCATGAGTTTTCAGTTATTTCGTATAGTTCATTTTCAATACTATTTTCTATCACACTATTATAAATATGGCAATCATCGATTTCATCATTTTTTGAAAGTAATTTCATGTAGGAACCATTATTACTGTTCCGGAAATTTTATGTACGAGTATACATATATGTATTCTGCAAAACACCGTTTCCAATAAAGTATTTATTTATGGATAAGATTCAAAAAATTTATGACTTACCCAAATTTTTGGTGAGGAAGCTACTGAAGTCATACATCAAACTGACTATAATATTCATTTTCACAACCTGAAAATATAAAAGTTTCAATGGGTTCACGTTTGACTTTTTATAAATAGAAAACCTTTCTTGATCTTCTCCTCTGCATTGAGAAACTTCCAAAAAAGCAAAGAAAAATTAACCAATTATCAATGAAAACTTCTCAGATAAAAATTATAAGAAAGTCCATCTAAAATAATTGTTTTCCGCTCATCATATTTCATTACACAGATTTCATTAATTCTTTCGTAATATGTGAGCTTAAGTAATGTTTTGATACCGAATTCACTATTTCCTTGCACTTGTGACCATACAGGGGACACAACTGCTCTCTATAAGAGAAATCATATATCTTAATGAAATATTTGAGCAGGACATTGCAAGAAAAATGACAAGCTTTCCAGATGATACTGCCATATTTTACCAAGGCTCAGACTGGATTTCTCTCAAATGTATGATAAAAACTGATTACAAAAAAGACATTTTTCATGCCTTTTGCAGTAATCACTTCCCTGGTTATCCGGAAATAAAAATTACCACTGATAAAAACGAGCAAATGACAAACATTAAGAACCTCGGAATTTACACTAATTGCCACCTGATTATGTTATCAAAAAAACTTCGGCAAATTGGGCATAAATTCAGGAATTTTGCCAAGTTCCTGAATAAAAACACAAAAATTATGCTCTTGTAGAATCCACATCAGACATATGGGTTTATAGCTGGGGGATCAGCAGGTTCAACGTTCATGGATAAACTGAAAATATGATGAGCTGAACAATTCCTTCCACAACTAAGATAAGGAATAACTATCGATCTCTCTATCGAAGAAGCGATATCAAAATTTTACAAAGTTCAAGATTGTATGTTTCCGAAGATACTGATGAAAATAAAGGGTTCCCATCTTATCTTCAAAGATAACATAGCATACATTGATAATATTCAAACAGATCAAGATTCACCAAAAAAAATCTGGAAGTACGCATCGAGCTATAAAGATTGGGTTGGTAATCCTAATAAATTGAGTTTCGGTGATACCGTTGCAAAGATTTGTGTTCTAATCACTTGCATATTGTTTGCAATGTCATAATATCTTCTCGCATTTCAACAACGATAAACAAAACATCATTACAAAAATCCATTACACTCTAGAAACACTACTAGAAAAAATGAATTCATTAGCCGTCAATGAAGACGCACGACTTGGCGACTATCTTCCGTATTTCATATAAAACTTTGAAATCAGTTCATGCCACTCACTCTGTAATAACTCTTGTCGGGAAATCTTTACAGTCTGGTATTTTCATAGAGGTTTGGAAAACGGTCCTTCTTGTCTCAATATATAAAAACTTCGGCAGAAGAAATCTAGTTAATAACTACCGGGATATTTGAAAGCATAGTTCACGATACACTGTTTTACTGTTCAAAATTCTCATTCTATCACTATCAACATGGTATTATCGCTAAACTTGCCAGTGAAGAAAATTTATTCATATAATTAAAATATATTTAGTGTGTACAGGGCAGCCACGAATAAGTTAATTCACAGTTTGTCAAAAGTTGTTGGGATTGATGCACAGGACGATTTTTTCAGATGGTTTGTCTCTTATAGTCTCTTATGGTTATAGTCATAGTCAAATTTTAGCATCAATTCATTCACGTTGACGCACTTCATATATATAGCGAGTTTCAAAATGTTTGCACTGTATGGGTGTCTATGAGATACTAGTACTCTTTATGAGGCTGGAACCATAAAAAATGGATTTTTTTGTTTTGTTACGTAGGTGGGTGTGATTTCAAATCTGTGAATTTTTTTGAAATTTAAACAACTTTTCTAAATGAACTTTTTCAATAATTTCGAAAATAAGGGTAGTTTACTCTTGATCCAAATTTCTGTTTTTTGTTCTCTACTGTACACCGATCGGAAATTTGGAATGTTGTCAGATCAAATCAAAGTTTGCCGCAATGCACTAATTTTTGTCAAGAATAAAATTTTCTGGCAAATGGATAATAAAAAGTTTTCATTTGGTGCAAAATTTTTGAAACTCACTGTGTAGTCGCCGCGGAGGTACGTCGAAGCTCACAACTAGTCTACTGCTGTTTTATCATTCATGAATGACCTAAAGTCATGTTGTTTGCTTTTTGCCTACTAATATTTGTTTGAATGAAGACGACACGAAAATATTTAATATCCATAAGAGATTAGGGAGATCTGCATAGACGAGTACATCCTTTTGAAAAATCATGTACCAATACTTGTTCATTGCTTTGTTGATTGATACCACAATACATAGCACATAACTTGTTCGATTCATAACCTATTTATTTTGTAGAAATTCATATTAAATATAGGAAAAAGAAAATAACTTTTGTCTAATTTCTTTCATGATTTTTAATTGTTATGACCGGTTTCAGTTTATTAAAACATTTTCAAGTTTACTTGAATCATTTTCATCGGTTGTTGTTGTACTGGGGCGTCCAGGGCGAGTGTTGTCATTCACATCTTCTCGGCCTTCTGTAAAAAGCTTGTAACACATTTTTCTGATCAGAGTACAATCTTCGTATGTCACTGTCAACGTTTCGAGCACTCAGTTCAATTTTTCACACAAAATTTGATGCAAATTCTTTGATCCATTTTTTTTATAGCAAAAAATCGCTGAACATGCCAAAAACTTTCAACTTTTATGCCTCTCACCAACAAACTAAATATGCTAAACAGCTGAAACTGTATACCATATGTTCGATATCAGTGTTCCAACATGAAAATTAAAAATTATCAATAGAATATTCTTAGTCCGCGGAATTTGAACGTTCACCCTATTTTCTAAACAGTCCCTAATGTCTCAGATTAATGGTCACGATATCAAATTGGTTATTTTTTGAATTACATTTCATTGTTATCTTTTTATCTTTCGAGAAAAATCGAATTAAAAACTTGATTCATATTCTATCAAATTCCTTCGAGAGTACCACTCTGTTTATTGCTATCGAAAGCACTCAAAACGCTATTGTTAGCGTATATGTCAGATTCAGAACTAGGTCAATGGTTCACCTCGATTATTTTGGCAATAAAGCTCAGCAATATTTCATATTTTCTATTATATTTCCCGAAACAGTGAAATATGTATTTTGAAGGCATCATGAATATTTGAAATGACGGAAATTATAGAAAATAGTGGAAACTAAATGAAAAGTCCTAGCAGAGGGCGGTATATCTCTGTCAACATTTTAATTAGACACCCTGCCACCTTTATATTTTGTTATATTGGTAACAAAAGAAAACGAAGAAATATAGCAGTGATGAAATCAAAAAACCGGCCGTCGGGGGCGGTACAGATCAAGCAATATTTTTATTAGAGATGAATTAAAAAAACCGGCCGTCGGGGGCGGTACAGATCAAGCAATATTTTTATTAGAGACCCTGCAACCTTCATATTTTGGTATAGTGTTGAGAAATGGAAATAAAGAAATATGTCAGAGGTGAAATCAAAAAACCAGCCGTCGGGGGCGGTACAGATTTAGTAATATTTTTTATAAGAGTCTCTGCCACCTTCATATTTTGGTATGGTGTTAAGAAATGGAAATAAACAAATATGACAGAGGTGAAATCAAAAAACCGGCCGTCGGGGGCGATACAGATCCAGCAAATAATTTCATTAGAGACTCTGCCACCTTCATATTCTGTTATAGTGGTCACAACTGGAAATGAAAAAATATGGCAGAGGTGAAATGAGAAAACCGGCCGTCGGGGGCGGTACAAATCAAGCATTATTTTTATTAGAGACTCTGCCACCTTCATATTTTGGTATGGTGTTAAGAAATGGAAATAAAGAAATATGTTACAAGGGAAATCAGAAAACCGGCCGTCGGAGGTGGTACAGATCCAGCAATACTTTTGTTAGAGGCCCAGTCACTTTCATATTTTATTGTAGTTTATTGATTAGGTATAAAGAAAAATGACAGATAGGAAATTGAAACCGGCACATGCAAAATAAATACAAAATCATAACCAATGAATGACAATGCAAACTGAATTATATTACTCCTTATAATCTCAAAAAAAAGAAAATGTGAATCAGATCCTAAAAATGGAATTATATCATAAATCAAATTCAACGCAAACTAAATTTCACAACAAAACAATCTCAAAACACAAAATATCCTAAAAATCTATATCGAAAGCCATATGACATGTGTGTGATGTGTAACACAAAATCATAATAAATCAATAACAATACAAACTGAACTCTATATCACAATATAATAATAAAAAAATATTATGAATTGAAATCGGGAGCCTATTGGTAAAATAATACAAATTTATAATAAATAACAGACACTGCGTACTTCATTCTACAGTGCTTTTCCTTAAAGTTCCCCCTTTTATTTTTTGAATGATTCACTTGAAAATTTTGAAACTTGGGATAATGAAATAGATGCTTGAATACTATATTTTGAAGTAAAATTCACGAATGAAAACTTCAAGATGGCGACTGGGCGCCATTTGGAAAATAAAAATTGAATAGAAATGGGGATCTTTGACACATCATTTTGAAGCTCCTGGCGAATATCTCTGGATCTGTACCGCCCTCGAAGGCCGGTTTTTCGGTTTCTCCTCTGACGTATTTCTATATTTCCAGTTAAGACCACTATACCAAACTATGAAGGTGGCAGAGTCTCTAATTGAAATTTTGCTTGATCTGTACCGCCCTCGATGGGCGGTTTTTTGATTTCACCCCTGCCATATTTCTTTATCTCCAGTTGTAACCACTATAACGAAATATGGAGGTGGCAGAGTCTCTAATAAAAATATTGCTCGATCTGTACCACCCCCGACAGCCGGTTTTTTGATTTCACCTCTGACATATTTCTTCATTTCCATTTCTTACCACTTTACCATAATAGGAAGGTGGCAGAGTCTCTAATAAAAATATTGCTTGATCTGTACCGCCCCCGACGGCCGGTTTTTTGATTTTACCTCTGCCATATTCCTTCATTTCCATTCCTTTCCATATTACCAAAATAGGAAGGTGGCAGAGTCCATAATAAAAATATTTCTTGATCTGTAATGCCCTCGACGGCTGGTTTTTTGATTTCACCTCTGACATATTTTTTTGATTCCATTTCTTAACACTATACCAAAATATGAAGGTGGCAGAATCCCTTATGAAAATATTGCTCAATCTGTACCGCCCCCGACGGCCGGTTTTTTTATTTCATTTCTGTCATATTTCTTTATTACCAGTTGTGACTATTACAAAATATGAAGTTGGCAGGGACTCTAATAAAAATATTGGTGGATTTGTACCGCCTCCGATGACCGGTTTTTGATTTTTTCACTGCTTTTTTTCTTCGTTTTCTTTTGTTAACACTATAACAAAATATAAAGGTGGCAGGATGTCTGATTGAAATGTTGACAGAGGTATACCGCCCCCTGCTCGGATTTTTCATTTAGTTCCCACTATTTTCTATAATTTAGTCATTTCAAATATTCATGATGCCTTCAAATTACATATTTCACTCTTTCGGGAAAGAGAATAGAAAATATGAAATATTGCTGAACTTTATTGCCAAAGTAACCGAGGTCAATGGTTCATCATTTTTCAAATCAAAACTAATTTCACAATGTTTAAAATATATAGAAATTAGTCTTTGGTATATTTCAAATAACCAACTAGGAGGTTCGGTCCTGACTGTGACATGCCTAACAGCTAGTACGTTCATGTCCGAATATTTCTGATTAAAAAGTATTCTATATTAGTGAAACTAACCTGTGTGTGATATAATCGTAGATGCCAA
>WOGR01005802.1:0-13525 GCA_015342045.1 Leptinotarsa lineolata | reverse complement strand
AGTATTTTATTTCAATCCATCCATTTTCATGTTGAGTTACCTTTTACCAACGACAGAGTTAATATTAGTTCATTTGTTTTCAAAGCTTTCTTGGTTTCGTATTGCTTCGAATGATTTACATTCCAAATATTTCCCAAAATCGGATATATTTTGTTAGGGATGTATATAAGATGTATATAGGGGGTATATGATATTCTTCATATCTTTTTTTCGTAGTATCCAAAAATAATAGAATAGTGTATGGTTTTCATTTGAAAAAATCGTGTTTTATCAGTTTCCTTAATGTTATGTTTTAAGTGGAAATTTTGACCACCCTGTAAATTATTTTCAAAAATTCGATGGACCTGTTCATGACTTGATGTTTGTGAAATTTCACATTTTTAACTGTTACTGTCTATGAGTTATGATTTTTTCGGAGTGGTGATGTAACTGTCAATTTTTTCAGAAAAAAATCAATATCTCGAAAACTAACAAATTCGGGTACAGGCATTGTTGTACAAAGTGGACCTAAAATGTGCTTAGAAATTCAAAACTGTAATAAAATACAGGGTGTTCCATTTGAAATAAAGAAGTTACCTTCAACTTCCGGTATGACGGAAAGAGACCGGAAGATGAAAATATTTCAGTTGAGAAAACCATTGTGTAAAACCCACTACCACAAAATTTTAAGTTTTCATTTTGAATTGTTCTCCATATATTCCTAATGAACGCTCGTCGTGAAAGACCCTGTATAGAATAGAAATGTTATGGAATTTGCCGATACTTGATGAAAATCCATAATTTATTCAAGTAATTGTAAGATTTTCACGCAACCGTGTTTCACTAAACAATAGCTACTTTAGGTATGAACACACCTGTGGAAGCTATTGTATAGCAAAACAGGTGTTGTGGTTTTGTGAACTGTCCAGTGAAAATCTCGTAATAATGTTTTACTCGAATAAGAATAGAAAGTTTCCAATGAAAGGAAGAAAAAATTGGAATATGTTGATGAAAACTCTGTGGCAAAATGCGTAGGCCATATGCATAAATACTTCTTTCAGATGAGAACAGAAGAAAGAGAACCATCTACGGGGCCAAATACTCGCACCGTCTGTTGAAATATTGATCCGCTCATTTCGTTGAGGTCTTAATTTGATAAGCCTTGCACACTGCAAGATAGCATACACCTCCGCCTGAAAGACGGATCTGTATAGACCTAGCGGATAGCTATGGTGTAAATTTCTATCCGCTCGGTATATTCCAGCTCCCGTTTTCTGTTTGGTTTTCGACCCATTTGTATACCAGGTGTTCTTTCCAAACATGTTCTTGGGATGACTAATGGTCGTCCACTCTTCACGGCTTATGATTTTGGTCGTGAAGTTAGTGTTAGAGGTATACTTCGGTGTCATGTGGTTCGTACACATATTTAATGTGTGCTCGTCCACTAGTTCCGAAATTTCTGTTTTGTCCGATCCTTTATAGCTCGGTGAATTTTCCAGTCTGAACTGGCCCATTCTAGCCTCCCCCATTAGCACAAAGTATAAAGGAGGTAGGTTCAGGAGTGTCTTCAATGCAGCTGTTGGGGTAGTTCTCATTGCTTCCGTTATTCCCAAACAGGCTAGTCTTTGCACCCTGCCTAATTTGTTAATAGCGGTCGCCTCCTTCATCTTTGGCCACCAGACCAGAGATGCGTATGTTATCATGGGTTTCACCACAATTATGTATAGCCAATATACCATGTTAGGTTTTAGCTCTCATGTTTTTCAGTAGGTGCGTCTGGCCAGCATCAGTGCTACCTCCCCTTTCCTCTTTATCATATCCAAGTGTTGGTTACAGGTCAGATTGGAATTTAGAATCACTCCCAGATAGTTGACCTCCCCCTACACTTGTATTTCTTCACCTCGAAGTTTTAGAGGTTCAAGACCCTCCGTTTTACTCTTCTTGGTGAATGCTTCTATGGTCGATTTAGATGGGCTTATGTTAAGCCCTTCTTCCTCGATCCATCTTGTTATAATGTTCAGGGCCTGCTGCATGTATCCCTTTACTACATAATTGTATTTACCCTGGACTAAGATGACTAAGTCGTCTGCATAGCCCAGTGCTTTGTATCCATTGTGGTCTAGGAGATATAGTAGCTCGTCCATTACGAGGTTCCACAACAGAGAAGACAAAACCCCCCCTAAGGACAGCCCCTTGCTACCCGTGCTACTACTGTTTCCCCCATGATGGTTGTATATATCAATCTTCCCCTAAGCATGCAGTCTATCCACCTGCAGCTTGTCTCGTCGATCCCTCTTCTCCTCGACACCCGGATGATTGATTCTAATTACGTATTGTCAAATGCACCCTCAATGTTCAAGAAAGCAGCTAAAGTGTTTTCTACTTTTTCCGTTACCTGACATAGAGCCGTTTCTTTTGACATACCTGACATGTATGCATATTGGTCTCTATGTAATGTTCTGGTAGACAGTGGTATGTCCCTGCTTTATCTGTCAAGTATTTTTTCCAATGTTTCCAGCATAAATGATATGAGACTGATTGGTCTCAAGGCCTTCGTCGAGTCCTGTTTAATTTTCCCAGGTTTCGGAATGAAGCTGGCCCTGATCAGTCTCCAAGTTTTTGGTATGTATCCCAGTACCAAACTTGCCCTGAGAATTACACATAGTTTTTTGAGAAGAAGGTCAGGTCCCTTTTGAAATATAACTGGGTATATGCCTTCATGTCCCGGCGACTTGTAGCGTTGAAATGAGTTTATGGCCCATTTAATTTTCTCCAAATCTACCACCTTCTTTGTCACTTGCCAATCCTTCCTGGATTCCCTTTTGGGGGTCTCCAGTTCTGAATTTACCCAGGACTTCGGTGTTAGATTTGTAATTTCTGACCCGGGGAAGTGTAATCGCAAAAGCTCTCTTATAATCTCCCCTCCGGTTTCTTGTATACTCCCCCGTATTTGTTTTCAGATTATTTATTGAGACCTAAGGTTCCTTCGAGAGTATTTTGTAGAGCCTGGCACATGCTTGGGTCTGTTCGACCTCCTCACATTGCCTTCTCCACGTATCTCTCTTCGATTTTCTCAGGAGTTTGTTGTACTCAGTTAGGGACCTTCTATATTGGTCCCATGTGCCTGATTTCCTTGCATGTTCAAAGGCTTTTATGGTTTATTGTCTCATCCTCGCCAGATCTTCATTCATTTGCGACACCTGTCGCATTCCTCCCAATTCATGATCCAGAATAGATATGCTTGCTAACTGTCCTCAAAATTATTTTTCTTGTCTATCAGTAATTTTTGGTAACTTTAGGAATCAAAATTATATGATACGAACGAATTGTCATTTTGGAGGAAATCTCCCTAAGCCAAAGTATGTATGTGGAAACTTTAACTTTGAAAAATCTCATATATGAAATAAATGAAATAAAAAGGAACCCTAATTTTATTTGCTATTGAAAAAAAATTCGAGATTTTTCGTTATTTTTCAAAAAAATAATCAAAGTGATTTCCATACTTCAAATTTGTTTTCTATATACATACTCAATTTGAGATCCAATACCTTACTGTTTTTGAGTTTTGTTGAAGATAATACCTTGCATTAAACAGCCACCTTTAGTTTAAATGCACTGTTGCAAATTTCATCAATACGATTATTTTATTTTCTCAATTGTTGTTGTTGTTGATATATCACGAGCCGCTACTTTCCATTCAAACGTTTATATTGTTTTCCTGACAAGAGACAAAAATTGTTGGTTGTGTCATATAGCTGTGTTGAAAAATGATGATTTTCATGTCAAATTTATTTCAGTTTCTGATGTGGACAGTAAACGCAAGAAAGAAGTGAAGTGACAGTATGGGAGCGGCTGCTGGGAAAGCAGCCACCATAACCCATACCAGTACCCACCGTATCGCCCTTACCTGTGTGACCTGTCATCGGAGAGCGAAGATGACAGTTACAGGAGCGAAGACTCTGATCAGTAACCACCACTCTTACTGTACAGATTGTGATATGCTACCCACTATAATTGTAAATAGATAGGCGAATTTATTGTATATAAAAAGATGCGTAGTTATTACACAAGCAGAGGTGTACATTGTAAATGTGTTATTTTCCATACAAGCTAATGCATAAATAATATATATATTATATATTATACAACTACTTTTGTTTACTGGATTTTACGTAGGGTGACATGAAATATGTGCGTGCGCGCATGTGTGTACAGTTGTTGAAGACATATTGTTTATTATATTTAGCTTAGTTGTACTTTATGTAATTTGTTTTATTATTATTTATACCACGGAGCCTTGTAAAATGTTTCTTGTTTCTTTACGTAAAATACATTGACTTGTAATGTTCTTAATTGTAGATTTGTGGAAAGGTTGATGATTATAAACTATACATTGTTGAATAGAAATACCTTAATATTTATTTATTTTTTTCATTTATTGGTCTATTATTTTTGAAATGGGAACAGTGTTTTCACTGGTGTAATGGTGGGAGTTGGACTCCTACAAAATATGGTATATAGCTGGGAATATTTTAAGGTTGCTTTCAACTTTAAACGATTTATTATTAAAACTATTTTCTATCATGAAAATAATGACTAATCTCGTGCAGCCGTTGAGTACCATTTTTACTTCAATAAACCAACTATTCATAAGAAGAAAGTTCTTGTGGAATTATTTTCAAATGTCTTGTTTCTCAATACCACTTGTTTGTGGAGATTATTAAATGAAGCTGTCTCATTTGGGCAGCTTACACACTGATGCAACGCAACTGACACGACCGACTCAAGCAACTAGTTGCATTGGTCTGACCCATAAGGATTTCGTAGAAGCATTCACACTTGTGCAATCCGGACATGCCGGTAGCACCCCGATCATTTTCATTGGTTTTTGTATATATTGTCATTTTCTTCATTTTAATGTAAAATGAACGATTTATGGCAGGAGTTATCAGGTCAAGTAATTCTACGGACCCATCCTATTCATAAATTTAACTTTCCGGGCGGGGAGCCGGGTCTGTTAGGCTGAGCTATTAGGAAATTGCTCAGCAAACTTCAACATTTTACGTTTACGTGCTTTACTTTTAGATAGCTTCTCAGCTCGAGCGTTAGTATAATTGAAGCAAGTGGTGAAGCTACAATTCTTGTGATTTGATTTTTATTACAGAAAAAGTCTCTAAGACCCGGACCCTGATTTGTGTTGTAATTTTTGTTCTTTAATTTTTTGGTAAGTTTTTTATTGCAATATTTCAATGTTTTAGTGGAAGATAAATGAAATTATAATTTTTGCCAACGTTTTTATACTACAAAATATAATTTTTAAATCAGAACAAACGAAGACTCCGATGAAGCGGAATTGGCCTCTGAAGAAGATGTTCGAGAAGTGAGAAGTTCTGACAGTGAATCGGAACAAGATTGTGATGAAGATATTGTTTTTCCTGCCAATAAAAAGCCACGAGTGCCAACTTTCACCAGTAAAGATGGATCTAGTCGATGGAAAAAACAATGCCCAATAAGAATGTTCGGACAAAGAAAAAAAATACTGTTCTTTGCTTACCTGGCGTCAAATTTGCATATCTAAGGCGACTGAGAATTATTCCAAGGAAAGAAGAGGTAAACCTACAGATATATGCGAAATAAAAGCCCTACTTGGTTTGTTATATCTAGCAGGGACCTTGAGGAGTGCTTGGCTTAATACTAAAGACTTATGGGACAGAAGTGGAGTGGAAATAGAGAAATTCTGGTTGGTGATGTCTCAAGACAGATTTCTTTTTTTGCTTTGATTTTTGAGATTCGATCATTTGGACACTAGAGAAGGGAGACGACAGTTTGACAAGTTAGCTCCAATCCGAAGTTTATTTGATAGTTTTGTTGAAACTTGTAAGGAAGCATTTACTCTTGGTGAAAATAGCAGAATTGACAAAAAGCTAGAAGCGGTCAAAGGAAGATGCTCTTTCAAGCAGTATATTCCAAGTAAACCCAATAAATATGAACAGAAAATTTTTGCATAGGTTGATTCTGCTATATCATATATTGCAAATATAGAGGTTTATGTTGGCAAGCAACCACTAGGTCCATATTATCTACCTAATGATCCAACTAGTGCAATCTTGCGACTGATCGCACCAATATCGGGAACGAACAGTAATTTAATATGTGACAATTGGTTTATAAATAAATCTGATAAACACGATATTTGAAGACAACATATGTTGGAGCGATAAAGAAAAATAAAAGGGACTTGTCAATTGAATTAACCAACAAGAGAGCTCGACCTGTATATTCCTCAATATTTGGATTCCAGGAGAATAATACCATCGTCTCTTGTATACCGAAAAAGTACCGAAATGTTATTCTGATATCTAGTTTAGACCACTACGATGAAATCGATAAATCATGACAAATGCAAATCAGAAATAACTCACTAAATTGATACAAAAGGTGGAGTCGATAATTTAGACGAACTATGTGCTACTTACTTAGAAACAAAAAGGTGACCCATGGTGGTATTTTATTCCATGATGAATATAGCGGGTGTCAACTCTCAAATCATCTACGTGTTCAACAACAAAAAATATGACGTGAGAAGGTTGTTTTTTCGAGATCGTGCACTGTCTCTAACTCACAACCAATTAGTGCGACATTCTTCTGAATTCTGTAACAAATTCGAAAATCATTAAATGACTGAATTTTTCAGAAATATCTCCATTTAGTCGATATAAACTTTTTCATATGTTTGATACCAACTTGAATTTAGACATAGCAGTTATTTTAGTTCTGAGTATATAACCGTTTATCTTGTCTTGCCGGTTAGGTATAGATAGTATTGACCGAATTCCGTGACAACTTTTTAGCTTTTAACATAAAAAGCGTGACTTATTTTAATAGCCGTCGTCGTTTTTCTGTCCTATGATTATTTCAATTATTTATTTATCGAGCAACGATTTTAATATTTTTATAATTGTAGCAATATATGGAAAATTGATAAAAAGTCTAACGCACTGTGTTTCCTTGCGTTATTGGTTGGTCGCCTTTGACGCTTTGCGTGAGAATGAATAAGCTATTCTCCCTCGTGGCATTGTGCATTTACAATAATTGGAATCACAATTTTGAAAGATGATTTTATACGCTTTAATTTTCCTTGCCTATTTTTCAAAATAATTTTTTTGTGATCCGACTCAATACGTAAACATCCGTCTTCTACATATGTCTTCATCATCGAACAGCTAGGTATTATGATTTGCACAATTCAAGCAGTGAACCTTTACTGTATACTTCAAAGTATTGCAGGATTACTTTTCTTCTACAACTAGTTTCAGAGGCGATGCTTTCAAGAAATTTTCCCTATCTTTCCACAAGACACTTTTTATAAGCATTGTACGAAATATACCCAATTTTTTCAACTGAACCAAGAAGCTACTACTGATGTGCGAACCCTGAGACTAACTCTAGAGGCAAAGAGATAGGAGGTCGATGACTAAACAAGAACGCCATTTATGGGATTGGGAGACATATCAATTCAGAGCTCTGGTTTCAACTAGTCATTATTTTCATTGCTCCGTTGATTTATAAAAATGCTTATCAGGCAATATTTCACTACCTTCCGAGGTTCAAGAAAAATTTGAACATCTATGTATTTTCAATGAACATATGAACATGCCATGATCTTGCCTGAAGTCATGTGCCTAAATAAAATGAGTTTCAAATGATCCAAGTGATGTCAAGAAACTCAACGGTTTTTTGATCTGTGTATATTTACCTAGATTATTATTAAAGTCATCACGGAATTATCATTATGACCTAATGTTATTCCTGATATAGACATAAAAGATGAGTTTTCGGAATACATTGACAAGTTGTGTGAATACAACCAATTTATGCGCTGTGAATATTCAATTCCGTTCAAGTTATATTTAGTTTCAAAAAAACCTTGAGTTTTGATTATCGACAAGAAATCCATATAAATAAAAAAGAAATATATTCTAATGGATTTATTCAACTTGTATCTTTTACGTAATCCGAACAAACGCAAAAGCCAAACACTAAAGTTTCTATAAATTATTCAGCCCCAAAATAAAATCAGACATGATCACGCCTCGAAGAAAGGTGCCGCATATATTTTATCAGTCCGTAAAACCCACTTCCGCTATCACTTACACGTCAGAAGGCGAGAATAAGGAATCAGACCACTTACGAAGTGACGTCACCGGACACAACACAACCTTGAGACACTTTTCTTACATGTGACGTCACCGGCAACTTGAGACGCGTGTCACGTGACGTAACAACGGCAGATGTTTTATTGGGCATATTTACATGATAAAGGGAATTAAGATCCGCGGCCCGGTGTACAAGTCGTAGTATAATATTGTGTGTAGATCGTAGTAGGCTTCCACAAGAGGGGCGACTTTCTTTTGTTGACGGAGGGTCAAAAAACGGGACCCGTGGCTGACACGCGTTCGCTAGATTGTATTTAGTACGAAGAGAAGTTCAAATAAAAATGTAAACGAAAAACAGCGGCGTAGTTATAACCGTTAATTTGAAAATATATGTGGTTTCTGCGATATTAAGAATTCCAGTCGCAATCCATCCAAATTTGAATATTTTATGGCTCCTTTTGAATGTTTGGAATTGGTTTGACGGAAATGGCTTTATAAAACTCACCAGAATTCAATATATAATTGCAATTCCTTTTATTCATGAAACATAAGCATAGGTAGCTATCTATTTCTTTGGGCTTTCCAGAATTTACAAAATGATCAGTAAGAATTCATGTTCAATAGTATTTGAAACTTAAATTACAATAGAATGTGTTTGTTCATGTTCATGTTGAAAATGTTACACACTATATAACATTGAAACAACTCTTTTTGTAATCAATGAATGAGTGAATATAAAGAATCTATTGAAACATACTTTTTCACAGCTGCCAGGCTTCTTATTAGTCATTAAGCGATGAATATATACTTATGTTCCGTTGTCATTTTTAACTTGGAATTTTTGAAATAAGAAATATTTTAGTATTTCAAATGATTGTATGGTGAAGTGAATTCAATTTCCATCTGAAGGATGAGTTTATTCAGTTATCAACTTGTCGCTTTTATACATTTCAAATGAGATGAGATTAATAAAAAATGATGTTTATTCTCATGCCTAGCTTTGGCGAGTACACGGTATAAATATTTATTGAAATGATGCATCAATTTTTTCGTGAACACTAATTCCATTGAAATCTACACTCATGAAATAAACTCACTAAAAATTGTCGGAAAGAAGTAGAATAGCATGATGACAATTTGCTGACAACAGAGGAAGACAGAGAATAAATATCGTTGGAGGGTAGATATCAAAACTTGGCTTTGCAATGGAGTATCTCTGGGAGCCTCGATTATTTTTGATATTTTAGGATTAAGTCTTTTGTCGATTCTACACAAGGCGTCTTCATGAAGGTGAAGATGCCATCATCTTTTATCACTCAGGCTTGTCCGTTAAGCAATACATTTGTGGTTCAATCTAGCACCACTGATGAGACCTACGACAGATCTATTTCATTTTATAAACTTCGATAGAATTAATGTTAGGAGTTATAATTTCAGCTGAATAGTCTGGGTCCAGTTTGACAATTTTAAAAGTGATTTTGAATGGACGTGTTCAGATAGAAGAAACTTTGAACACCAAGTAGAATTCACCAAAAACCTGAAATGAAACGAATATTCTGATTTCAGTGTCAGACTAGACATAGACTGTGTCTTGAACATCGTTTGACGAAAGAGAATTTTTAGCATTATGTCATAGATTCCAGCAGAAAGCTAGCTGAAAAAATGAAAGGTTAAACCGAAACCTCTGGCGTAGAATAAATCCAAACCAAGTACTTTTCCATCACTTTGGGCATGAAGAAAACTTCTTCATCTCCTGAAGACGCCAACTTGGTCGAGAAGAGTATTGCAGCTCTGGTGATTGGGAAAAGTGATTGTTTTGGATAGCTGAAGAGAATCTCTTTCACTTCCAACATCATTTGCTGAGATCACCTGAGATCACCTAACATTGCTTTTTCAAACCGACACTTCAGAAAATATATTGAAAGTCATTTTATTCATTTAGCCCCAAAGATAACACGAAAAAAATGGTTTTGTGATATAATAGGTAGCTACCCTTTTTGAACGTGCTTATCACAAAGAAATCATTTTGTACACTAGGACACGTCTCACCGGAAAACTATCCTCATCAACTGGTACCGAGTCCCACAAACATTCAGTCGTTTAACAATCCTTAGTCAATACGTTGATAATATAAGTCTCTGTCTGATGGAGCCGATAAATAGGAAAGTAGTGCTGATAGAAATAGCTAAAAAACCTTTATAGCAAACGAATCTAAAATCATCAAAAGTCATATAAACAAACAGAAAAAATTCTCATGACAGCTAAATTAACCACACAGATCCAAGACCATATGCTTCCACAGTCGAAGTCATGGTAACGGTTGGTAGGCCGTGGTCTATCAGAACCTGCTACTGCGGCTGTGCAATCAGATCCAAGACCCTCCAGAAAACAAAAAGAAAACGTAATACTTGCAAACATTAATGGTGTGAAAAATATTGACAGAATGAACATGCATAATATCTACAAATTGGAATTCTCCAAAAATCAATTTAATATATAACTATATAACTATAACAAACGAATATGGAGAAAGTATCAAAATCGTGAAACGGGATAAAATTAACAATCCCAACGAATCACCAGATTTCATACATTCTGAAACATTAGTTAGCAATCAAGCAAGAACAATATTTGTTTGTAAGGAACAGAAGTCATTTATTCGACCAACGACAGTTTCTCCTGCTGAAGTAGTGAAATGCTCATTTTCTAAATAGATACATGGAATTTTTGGACACTAGGAAAAACATATTTCGACAAAAATTCCTTCTTAAGATTGACGTATTCTTATTTTAATAAATCCTGAATGATTGTTGGAATTGAATGAATTTCTCCTACTTCAATCTAAACCCCGAGCGCCACTGCCGACGTAAATATGACGGTGCAAACTTAGTCTATAACGGACAGCTGCATCACCTATGAGAGGGAGCAATACTCCTGCAGCCAGCTGACTTATTCTCCAGTCCATAACAAAAGACGACTACCCTCCTTCTAATAAATAGAAACTGCATGCTACCCTTCTTCCCCTTACTATTGCAACCTTCAGTTTTTTCCCCTTCTTCGGTGTCCCGCTGATGAACTTCAACAGGACCGGCCCAAATTTGAAGCCGAACTGAGTAATAAATTATAGGGTGCAGCAGAGTAAACTCCCATCAAAATATGACTTGAGAAATGTATCATTTTATGAAAATTGATTGAATATATTTCAAAAATGCTCCAATATACAATTTATTACTCAGTAAAACACCCATAATTATGAAACAATGCACTATGAAAATTTCAGATCACGCTCGAACTTTGGGAAAAAATCCTTACTACAATTATTTGCCAAATGAAATAGAATGAACGAAAAATATAAAGTCAAACCATTTCTCTTTGAACAAATAGAAAAAAATGTTATCGAATCGGTGAGTCTTCCTTTCTCGCCCTTTCTTGATTCTTCCGAAGGTATTTGTCTACAATATGATACGTTCCATAAAAAAGAATGAGTGTAAGTCTATTAATAAATAGAGAATAATGCAAAAATGAACACGAATATATAAAAAAATCATTTTTTTTTTCATAATTTTCTCTGCATACTGTAGGTAATGAATAATATTTTTTCAATTTGTATATTTTTATGATTTTTCTTTAATTAAACCTTTTTTTTCTTTCGTGCAATTATGTATTGTGGATAATTCAGTTTACTTTGATGTTTTACCTAATTCACATCAACTAACATTGAAATGAAAAGTTCCAAAATGTTTTCAGAAATCTCTCCGCTACTGACAGAAGTTGTTCTACGGAAACTCCTTGAAATTAATCAAACATTGGATTTTAATACAATACTATGTAGTGAAACGCGTTTTGAGTGAAGTTCAAAGTGTGAAAATTGTTTAGTTGTTATCATGGATGGTGTTATTAATTTTCATCGAGTACTGAGTCAGTACATTAATATTGTATTTTTGTTGACAGGCAGAGTGCTCATAGAGCAGAGCTATAACAAAAAAAGTTGTGCTCTCAATGTTATGAAGGAAAA
Organism: Leptinotarsa lineolata; assembly: GCA_015342045.1. Classification (NCBI taxonomy): domain Eukaryota; kingdom Metazoa; phylum Arthropoda; class Insecta; order Coleoptera; family Chrysomelidae; genus Leptinotarsa; species Leptinotarsa lineolata. Next base: position 1,375 of record WOGR01005802.1, on the reverse strand, counting down.
AATATCTGTAGAAGACATGTTTTATCCTCCATATACATAAAAAATAAAATATTAGGAGTAGTTTTGAATTTCGTTCGATTTAATTTCTAGTTTTGATAGGATCTGAAGACGGATCTGTTTGTAATTTTCGTGAATTCGATTTGCAACTTCAGTAACGATTTCCCAAACTCGACATACGCCTATCAAGCCACTGGTTTCGCCATAGTCTCTTATAAAAGATGTTCACCCCGATAAAGTCTATTTCGATATGATGCATCAGAGCCTGCCCGATCTAAGGGTGCCATTATCAACAGTAGGTTAGGGTGAATAAAGATCTGGAGTAGGTCAGTGGTTCATTCGATATCTTTCCAAAATTCAAAACTGTACAGAGTTAAAATCAATCTTACATGGAACACAGTGAAAAATATACTAATGGAAATTAAAAATGGTTTTGAATCAATTGTGAAAATGATAACCATCCAAAAAATTACAAAAATAACGTATGTTTCATTTTTATTGGTTTTTAAATTTTTTAAATTGAGAAAATACAGCAGATGGATAAATTGACATTCCTTTCGATTATCAATCAGAAGAAAGAACCCGTCTGAAACAGCAGCCTGCCTATATGGATATTGATGTAGGAAAATCAGAATTTATTTTTTTGTTATGTATAAACACCATCATTAACAATGAAATCGAAATATATATTAACGGTAAGCACTTTGATAGGTTCAATGAGAAATTTTTTTTCGAAAATTGTTTTTTATATACTCTCACTTCACTTAAAGTGAACAAAATCAGATTTGGAGTTTCTTGAATCATTTGTCGTGCCGATGTCAGATATTTTGAAACCACCATTGGGAAGAATAATATTGTTTTGATAGTACCAGATATTGTATATAAATTCCAAATGGGGAGTCTGAGATGCAGTTTTGAAATGAAAACGACTCTTATAAGTTAAGTTTCGTGTACTTTCTTCTATATTCACTACGTTGTGTAACGTTTACCATAAATAAAGTACGATTTTCATTTTGTATGTTTGGAATATAAACCAAATGATTTCTCTGAAAATAATATTCCGCAAAAGCAATTAATTGGGAAAGAGAGTTTTTGGCTTTCTACTACTCCATCTTGATATGAAAAAATGTGGAAATCTTTCAAAGAAAGGAAGGAAGCAATCATTTTTAAAAGAAGTAACTCCAAACATAGAGGTGTGGATCATTCAAAGAAGTAAGTTTCAGATACAAAATGGTAGAAAAAACCCTTCTGAAACAGCTACTTTCATATAAACATTGAATTACACGAAAGAAAAAATCCTTTCGAAACAAATACTTCTATATGAACACTGAATTACACAAAAAACACTTTTTTCTACTAAATTTGTATTCCAAACGTT
>WOGR01005801.1:0-13525 GCA_015342045.1 Leptinotarsa lineolata | reverse complement strand
ATTTGGTAAGCAGGCCATGATTACTATTTGACAGTAGCGTTGTGACATTCTCCTAATAATATCGACATTTTCGTCACTTCAGAAGTTGCAAATACCTTCAAAACGATGGAACAAAACTATTCAAACGAAGTTCTTATGAATTTGTTTATTATTTTTGGACAGTGTGACAAAATTATCAGCAGAACATGTAGAAAGTTCAATGAAATGTATCCGAATCTACCGCCAATGAACCTCAAGAAATTTATACGAATTCATATCAATATTTCCAATTTCAAGTTTCTTGGTGCTTTTTTGAAGTTGATCCAAATGCATTGAAATTGTTCTGAAACTCCACTGAAACTCCAAATTTGTGAGGAGAATATATCATCGCTGGCGATATTGAATAACCTGATAGTGATTAGTAATGGAAAACTCCATACAGGTGTGAAAAGAGCAAACTTGTTGTGGAAGGTAGATGATCCCAATCGAAATGTGATTTATTTGAGAAAAAAAGGTTTTGTTGAAATCAAAAGTGCCATAATTTCGATTCAATATTACTTATCTGTTCTCACTATACGAAAATGAAACAAATCTTGAAAAAATATCAGACCCAAGAATTCTTTATTCAAACCCGTTATCTGAACACTGTGATTCAGATATTTCATCATAATCTAAATTGTTAAACTGTTGATCAATTTGATCTCTCTATTTATAATTGTCGTTGAGACCCTCGTGCTTATCCCGTGTATATACAGTGTGACCCATTTAAGTTGAAAACATCTTCATAAAATCTATATTTCTCAACCAAATTTCGTGGATTATTCGTCATTTTCAGGGCCAAAAATTAAAAAAAAGGTAGCGATTTTCTTACGAAAAATTTGACTACATCACTGAATTTATGACGTATTCAAATGGTCTATGTCGAAGTTACAAAAAAATGCATCCAATAATAGAAGAGTTATGAGCGAATGAAATTTGGAAAATATGCTGTTTAATCAACTCACCACTTCAATTGCAGAAGTTTCATCAAAGTTCTGACTACATCACTAGATTCAAGAGGCCTCAAGATAATAATGTTGAGAATTTCAACCTGATCTGTTCAATAATGAAAAAATTATAAGGGAGTGAAATTTGAAAAATTCGTGGTTTGCTAGAATTTTGACAGCACCACTGGATTCGAAATGACATTTAGTAAAATATTATTCAGATCCTTGTATTCATGAAGAATGTATGAAATATATGAATCATATGAATGATTTCGATTATGAAACAAACTTTAATGTCAATAATTTCAAACTAAAAAACACCTGCATTTATTTTGAATTGCTACAAACTAGTGGAAAACAATCTCTTATTCACAAGCAATGTACATAATAGGATCGGAGGTGATAACAAGGTGAAACTAAATGGGTGCAATTGAAATTTTCGTAGTCTCCACCAAATCGCTTGCGAACATTTTTTAAAGTATTCCGTAGTTGTTACGGAGTAATTGCAGCACACGCTTGCTGAATTCTTGTGCACAGTTCCGCTCGATGCTTAAGAGAAAATCCAGTATAGGAAGGTCAGGCGACCTAGGTGGCCATTCAATTAATCTACTTCCCCATCCTATCCAACGATCAGGGTAGTTTCAATTCAGCCAACGTTTCACAATCCCTGCATTTTGAACAGAACAGTCATCTAACTGAGAATATATTTTTTTTTGTTTCTGCAAAGGAAAGTTCATCTATTGCGTCTGACAATTCAATCTTTGAAAATTGTGAGGAATTTGCGGCATTATTGTTGCTGTCGATCAAGAATGGTCCAGTATTCCACAACAAACATTTACTTCCTTTGAATACTGCCTTTTACACTTAATTACCCAGTTAGTATTTTCAGTGGCTCAGTATCCAAAATTATGTGATGAAACCACTTCATTTGTTGTGAAACTAGCTTCATCACTGAATAAAATATTCTTTAAGAATGTATGTCGTTAAGATACTCGCCCTGGGCCCATAAGCAAAATTTCAATCTTTTTTCTCGATCACCTGGTTCTAGAGTGTACAAAAATTTTGGATTGAATGCCTTCAGTTTCTTTTTTCGCAGACATCGCCTAATATTATCTCTAGGTGAGTTCAAATCCAAGCTGACCACCCTCATACTATTGTTTGGATTATTTCTTAAATAATTCAATATAGTCTGATCATTTCCATTCTTTCTTCGTATATTATTCTTCAAAATATACGTAGTGGATACTGATAAAGTCCGTTCCGTTTACGGACAAGGTAGACGTAATAGAAAGACAGGTGGAAAGAACGGTAAGGACACTAAGAAGACAAAACATAGCAAATGTGCAGCCCCTGGCCCCGACATCTCCCGAGGGCACTGAAAGTCCTACCACGGAGGGGTATAGCGGCTATTACCAACATAATGAACGCTATACTCAGACTCCAATACTTCCCAAATCCATACAAAGTGGCGACGGTCATCCTCTTACCAAAGCCTTAGAAGAACCACCTGTTTCCTCAGACCCACCGGCCAATCAGCTTACTGCCATCGCTAAGCGAAATGGCAAAACGTGTCATCTTGTAGAGACTAGAAGACTAAACCAGAGAACTAGGAATTCAACCAGATGAAGAGTTCGGTTTCAGATCACAACACTCAACTGAGCTTCAAGTCCTAAGGATAGTGGACTTTGCGACCGAAGGCTTCAACCTAGGCAAAGGACACAACACCAATGCGTTCGACAGAGTATGACACGATGGACTATTAGCTAAAATGAGCGATTTTGGCTACACGAAACCCATGGTAAGGTTGATCAGATCTTTTTTAGCAGACAGGAGATGCCGTTGCAGAGTAGGTGAAGAGTTATCTACAATTCGACTACCAGAGGCAGGGGTCCCGCAAGGTGCGGTCCTTTCGCCGCACCTCTTCTCTATATATACGGCAGACGTGCCCAAGCCGGAGAACAACTTTAACAAGTTGGCTCTCTACGCCGACGACACGGCCCTGCTGGTGAGATCAACTAGCGCTGCATTTGTCACCAGATATTTGCAGCAACAGGCGAATAGACTAGAGGAGTGGGCAAATCTGTGGAAGATCGGTATCAACCCTGAGAAAAGTCAGGCGATACTGTTCACCCGCAGATTTGTTGAACCGGAAGGATCCGTCATCATGAACGGACAAGAGATTCCGTGGACCACCAAAGAGACATACCTGGGGGTCACCTTAGACAAGAGGCTAACATTTCAAGCCCACGTGAGAATCGGTATGGCGAGATCTGCTAGACAACGTATAGCACCTATAATAGGATCAAGAAGCAGCATGGCACTGAAAGTCAAGCTGCTTATGATAAAAACAGTCCTCATGCCTATGATATTATATGCCTGCGTCGCTTGGGGACACTGCGCGCAGACACACAAAAAGAAGATCCAGCAATTTATGAACGCGTGCTTAAGGGCCGCCGTAAATGCACCAAGATACATGCCAAACAGGTATGTACATAGAGATCTAGGCACGGACTCGCAATTTGTGGACGTGGCTAAACCCCAAAACTGGTCGTGAGAATAAATAAACGTAGTGGAAACTAGATAAAAAAGTGTTTTCATTCATCTTATCAACATTCAATATCAGTTGTAAGAGTATTCATCAACACTATAATAGAAAATCATGACAAAATATTGTTCTCCTTCTTATGACGCACTGTTTTGGAACCTTTGGTGTAGTAAGGAATCTTAATGGAGTTTTATCCCAACACCAAACCATTATCTTTAACACAGTTTGAAGTTGGGATAAAACTCTAGTAAGACTCCTTATGTCGATTGGAAGAGAAAAAACTCAATACCCATATATAAAATGGACTTTTTACTACAATTTTCTAGACGACATACAATATCTTCATTATCAATTTCATTACAAATATTTTGTAATTATTTCGCTACATCTGGTGGAATATCTATCAAATTCTTTTTTTTTTTCTCTGAAGTAGGTTGGTACAGTTATTCATTCTGTATATTTCTTGAATCACAATTCTATGCAACGTTTTAGAGGCAGATTTTGGCCTCCAAAACGTTGAGATAAGTTTTATATTATTTCTTAGTAATTTTTTTGATAGCCAAAATTGTTGCATAAGACTAGTTACTGATAAATAGAACATTTTTCTTTGTGAAAAATACTTTGATTTTATGCAGTAACTTATCGGGGTAAACTAAAAAGTTTGTCCTTTCTACACCTGTATAAAGTTCTTATTTTTCAGATTGTGGAAGATGGAAATACCCAAAAGAGGTCGATAAAAATCTGTACCACAAAAATACCACTGAATTGTGATTTTTTCGCTCCATCAATATTTGTAATGAAAGATAGGTCTGCATTAAAAAAATGATAGTAGTCGTGTTGACACGAAACGTTGAGTATATTTCGAATACAATCAAACTTTTTTCTTTTTTCTATATTTTCTGAAATAATACCATTCGTAAAAATCAAGACCCTGTTTTTTATACTAAAGTACTGTCTTTTACGATATTTATCTTATTTCCATTTATTTGTCTTCATATTTGTTATGGTTTACAATGCAGCAATGTTACTACATTGCTACCTTGAGTGGGCTTTAGCCATCAAAGTTCCACTACATTTTTTTTATGGTTTGTTTTGATCAAGTTCTTCATTGTCGACGGTTGACAATGTAAATCATCAAAATCAGTGTAATCTGAACTTAAATAAAAAAATAAGTGGAACTCAATTTTCAGTAGCAGGTTATTTGATATATTCTGCCTTAAAGTGATGTAGATATGCAATTTTACAACGACAATCCGAAAAAAAATTTGGTATGGCATATCATACCAATACCGTATAGAATTGAACAAAATCCATAGATTTTGTTGAAAATTCATAATTTTGAGACGCTGATATTTCCATTACTATACCTGAAATACAGTATTTTTTCAATCAACCTGTTGTTTATTCCACCTCATATCGAGAGATCACCTAATATTGTTAATTACCACTAATCATTCGAATGCATATGGAAAGTGCGACAGGCTGTCTAGTCATTACTTCATATTTATTCAGTCATAATGTCATTCACAATGTTTTGTTTATAGTGGTTGTTTCATTTGTTTATGTAAACATAAAAATCATACTAAGTATGAAAGATCCCGTAAGAGAACCATTTCCTGAAATTACTCAATCATTGTTATATTCACTATTATTTTCAGTAAATTTCTACATCTGCTCAAACTCACTATCGGTTATCTCACCAAGAGATTATCTTAACCGCAAAAAATGCGTCATCAAGTGGAGTATGTAATCCATTTATCTGAAAGATTTCTTGATTCACCAGCTTGTGAGTTCAAAATAAAATATATACAGGGTGACTCTCGGATATTGCGAAAAATATACGTAAGACATTTAAAAAAATATGGCAGTATATATAAAAGTGATATTGGGGTCAATTCAGTAGAAGTACTTTCATGTACAAAGCACTTCTGGTTAAGAATTAGGCAAGAAATTCGTTATCCTGACTTGAATGTCTTTTATTGTAGATTTACTCAAAAACTGAAACTTTATTGTGAGTTTTCACTGAACCGTTTCACAAAAACTCAAAACGTGTTTCGCCACACAATGATGGCTTCTTCGGGCATATCTTTTCATCATATATTGAATATGTAAATTCTACGTCAACTATTGGAACCACTATTAGATCTATTCAATATGACCTTTGTATTACATATTTCACAAAATTTCCTATTTTATGACTTATTTGAACAAAAACTGACAAAAAATATTTGTACGGAAGTTTATTCAAATAGAAAATAATGATAACTTCATTGAACTACCTTCACCTACAGTTTTCGTTGAAGTTCACGCAGAAGAGATTTGCATAAACTTGACTACAAAACATGTGATGTTGCAATACAATATACAGACATGTTGACAGGTCTTCATTTTACCGAAATTAAATATTTCCAGATCTACAATATTTTTTACAGAGTTTTCAGTTCTACCATTCATGAAGTAGTAGTGTAAGGCATTTTTAAACAAATAACAATACACGACCCGTTTAAACAAAACAATCGAACAATGTACTAATGAACACTGGAAAAAGAGGAATTGGCATTTATTTCTAAAAAAGAAATTTTATTCAACAAACTGCTCGAAAAGTTTTTTGTTTAGGCATACAAGTTACCCAGTGGTCTGTCTAATGTATTATCAACATGGCAATTTTAACTACAAATTATCTCGGAAACTAATCGTTACGAAAATTTTATTTTTAAAGAGTTGTGAAGGTATTCAAAATACCTTTAAAACAAGGTGCCACTCGACCTACTTTCCCTATCTATATAAGGGTCGTCGGACGTACCCCTCCGAGGGGGTGCGTACTACAAAAAATCTGATTAGTCTGAAAGGTGTCCCTCTTTAATTAAAAATCGTTTTTTTTATAATCTTACTTTTTATATTCAAATACGGATCTGTTAAGTTTTTTTTGTTACACACTGTATTTGTATCCGAGTTGGTACTCAACGAAACATTCTATGTAGTTCTGCCTGACATGACGGTATGCACGAGTCTAGTTACAATTGAAAATAACTTAGTCTATCAGTTGTTTATATTGAAGCATCCAAATGAAAGGAAGAGACAAATGTGTTTTTGTCAACAAAGCAGAATATTGAATATCCAGTTTTTTGCGGAAGTTTGTTGTTGTATAACAGAATAAGAGTTAAAACTCATCAATACAATAATACAGTTTATTGTATTATTTTTACTATAAATCATACAATAAACTGTATTATTGCATTAATGAGTTTTAATATGGATTTTCAACAAGTATCTGCCAGTGCTATTCAATTAGAATGTGAGTTGTAAACAATATGGATCTTTGGTGAACACCGTCGTTGATTGGTAATTCACTCAATGAATTGTATTTGATCAGATTATATCAATAGTACCTGTATCGAACTCTGGAATAGTTATTGAGTAAAATCTAGAAGACTCGTGAATTCTTCATTCCTGTCAGGAATCCACAAAATTGACGGTTCTGTTTTGTTAAAATATACTTCATCTCCAAAACCATGATATTTCAATAATATTTCATTCAATTCTATTCCAGTTCGAAAACATTTCGAAAAAATATATGCGTCATTTATTCATTATTTTACTGTACTGCTTCAATAGAAACAGCAATAAATCGCCTATTTTGAAATCTATGAATTTTCAATCCAAGTCTGATCAGTATTGAAATAAATGGCAGATTTTTATCAACTGGTTAGTTTCCTTTTTGACATTGAATTATCTGATTCAGTTATGCATTTATGAACTGCAATAAATTTATAAACACATTAAAGCATTTGAGATGCATTAGTCACAACTGAAAAAATCATCAAGTTGATGTTTTCAGGAGGAGTCGTTAACTTTGGTTGGTGAAACGCGCGTCGAAAAAAAAATTTGTATTTCTGGTTATTGGAAAAAGTGATCCTTATCGGTTGAAAAAATCATCTTGTGAATAGAGTGTACAGAAAAAATCAAACATGTTTTCTTTACGGCAAATTTTGAAATACTCACTTTTCTTGCTTGTATTGAGGGTTATGTTGGGCCTAATGAAACGTAATCCAAATTTTTGTGGGTAGCAGGAACGATGCGGTATATGTTGTGAAATTGCCTTTCACGGAAATTATTGTTATTCATGAGCAAATCCGGGATTCAGAAGGTTGCTAGATCTTATGAGAATTTTTAATTCATTATATCCATTATCTTTGCAATATTACACCTATTTCTCTGTAGGTTCCTCAATATTCGAGATAATTAATACCGTTAGTCATGATCTGATGGATTGGGAAATAATGTTAGTTATTTATCAGTACTAGTTGAAAGAAGTGTCTTTTCCAATGAAATATGCCATTTTTTCCATTTATGTCTCAGGAAATCATTGATAGATGATCTTTTCAATTCATAAGAAGTTTTCATGAATATTTATCTTCTTTTTTTTATTGATACTTTCTCTGTTCTTTTCTTGAATGGAAAAGCTTCAATACAAGAATTTTGTAAAAATTTTCATAAATATTATTGCATTGTAACAAAAACATTGTTGTTAAGGTTATGATTCTATATATTTTACCTCATTTTTCCTCATTTGTGTGGTATAATTTTCGTGCGTCACTGCAAGAGACAGATCAAGACGAAAACGTCTGTCATTTTTGAGAATTTCATACTTACTACTCTGAAATTATTTTATAATCGGTTTCGTCGTTATCCACCATCGTTCATACCCAATATGAAAACGCGTGAGAGAGCTGTCGTATTGTGAAACACGTGTTGTAGTTTCGTGAAGTATTTAGTGAAAATCTCACAAAAACTGTTACTTAAATATTCTTTGGAAACTCGAATGCAAAAAAAGTTACTGACACCCTATGCTATAAAGCATTACGTCGACGAATTTTCAAATCACGCTCACTCAAAAAGAATAGCTTTGCGGGTAATTAGAGCAGTGACAATCATTGGAATAATCAAAGTTTTTGAGAACGAGTTGAACAGTTGATGAGAATATGGAACAAGACATGCGTTTTCATGCTGACTCAACAAAACGTGTTTTAGGATCGACATAAAATTCTATATCAGACAATTTTGGATTCAAAATTGACCCATTAGACACTTCTACTCTGATCTATTTTTGAAATTGTCAGTTTTTGAAGCATTCAGATTCATTGTTAACCTGATGTTTGTATTCTTATTGAAGATAAAAAGACGTTTAGGTATAGTTAAGATGACAGCATCGATGAAAATCTTTTTGGTACCTGGCTATTAGAGACGAAATATTTCGAAAAGGTGAAAAATTCAAAGGATTCAACATGTTGTCCCATTAATATTTCTAGAATGAACAGAAGAGAACGCCACGTTTCTTTGTGATGCGAGTAAAAAAGCCTGTGCAGCTACAGTATATCTCTGAAACACAATTTCCACACTTGGAACTGGATTCCATGCAAGTAATGATAAATTGGATTCTGAGAACTAGTTTTTCGGACTCGAGATGAAACAAGCTGATCAACCAAGACAGTGAAATGAATTGAAATTCGATCTAAATTCGACTACTGAAAATTCTGAAGAGCTTGGTATACAAGATTTTGGAACGGTGAAAGATGAAGATTGAACAGTGCCTATTCACGAAGGAATAGGCACTGTTCAATGGAAAAGTGTGACGGAACTTGATATATCTGCTTCATATTCGAGAATGATCTGTTATTTGGTAATTTCCGTATTACTTTGTAAATAGTTGGAGGTTGTTATCGATTCTTCCACGTGTACTTCAGATTGATTTGATTCATAAAAAATATTCAATTGAAAATTTTTGAATAAAAATCAGATTTATAAACGTTTGGTTTAATTTGGGTTTTCTAAATACCATCATCCACACATTTGTGAGAGCATATGTTCCAGAAAGTTTATAATGAGGTCAAGCAAACGTAAATGTTTGCTTGACCCTCATTATTATTGAAAAAAATGCAAGGTCCTGCCTGGCAACATTCCAGGAAGTATGATTTTTTTCTAATGACCACTGAAAATACCAATACTTATATTACCGTTTATTTTGAGTAATTCTATAACTTACACCTTTGAATCAATCACAATTAACCAGATTCATTAGTCAGTACCTTGAGACCAACCACATATGAGCAGATTCATAGGTGTACTTTCCTTGTAGTTATTTAGACTAGAATGAATTATGATATTGAAAACATATCATACGGTAGTTTTTGAAAATCAAAAAATTATAGGAATTGAAGATTTTCAAAATTATATTCCAAAGACTAAGGTAACAAATTTTTAATTCCACATCATCATTCACATGCCTCTCTATTTGTTTGTAGTACAGATAATAACATTCATTTTCACAAATATATTCTTTGATCCGATGATTCAAGCTGGGATCACATTTATTTCAATGATAACAATGTCATATTATTTTTCCATTTCTCAAACTCATTTGGCATATTCATTCAAAACAATCACCGTTCCAAACACCAGAAACGCAATTCACTTTCCGACGCAAGTTTTACCAAACGAGTTGGCGTCTTTAAAAGTTGAAGGAAACTGATTCCTAACTCTAAATTCATATCTGTTTGAAAAAAATCTGTTTAGAATCTATTTTTACATTAATCAGCTGTCGCCCCCATACAAACAACAACTCTCAGAAGTTGAAGAACTTGTACGAGCTAAGGACTAACAAGGTGTTACCTTTCAACGTCTGATCCCTAACATGTTGCAGAATCATCCCAACTTCAACTAGATAAATTCTCTCGAGAAAAATATCTTGTCGAGTTTGAGATCGAACCCACGACCTTCCGATCGTGAGTCGGGCGCACTAAAAGAAATCACTTGCACTTTCCGATACACATAAATGATTTTGAATAGAAATATGCGAAAAATTTTCTCGTGAAAGTTCCTGTATATTTTGACAGAGTGGCAACGGGCTATTTGGAATGGAATCTTTGTCACTGTGCATAGTTCCCATGCCACACTTTGCTATTTCCAGACTATTGAAAGCATCAAAAAATCTAGTATCATATACCGATCTCAACAATTTCAGACTTGTTTCCATTCATTTTATAGCTGTTTTCTAAGGCTTATTGAGCGACACTCGAATTTTTGGGTTTCCGAAAACAGATACTAGTTGCGTGTTCTTTGAAGCGGGTTTTATTGACTAGCTTAGTGTGACCAATATATTTTTTATAACAGTCCTCATGGCTCATTTCGTATATTGATTTTCCAACATCTTGTATTTTGGGGTTAACTAACATTCAATGCAGTGAGCAGGACGTTTCAAAGGCTTCTTTAACTTTCTTATTTTGGAACGTGAATCAGGAAGGAGAACAATCTTCGAATCTATGTCTTTTTGAAGAGTCGAAGATTTATAAAGATTCTCAATAAATCAACGTTTTCTAATTAACTTGTCTACAATACGAGTATTTGAAGAACACCTGTTGATATCAGCTATGTCTCTGATAATATTTTTCTCAATATCGTATCTTCATTCACTCAAAGGGAACGTAACAAGCTCATGGAAGTTGAGAGCTGTCATTTTCTATTGTGGACTACGGTGTGAGCTATCAGGAATATATCTAAACGTACTGATATTCTTCCTGTAAACATCAGAGCCTCGTTACTTCTAATCACTGAGAAATCAAAAAATTGTAGCTCTTGGTTTTTTTCAATCTCATATGTGAACTTGATATTTTACGTTCTGTTGTTGAAAGTACACGATAACATAAAAATGCCTTCATCAACAATGACAACGGAATAAAACGTAGGTTGTTAGGGTTGACAAATGATGCACCAATGAAATGAAGGATATTAAAGTTGAACATGTGCTTGAAAATTATGCTGGAATCTTGTGAAGTTATCCGAGACAATAGAAAATCTCATTTTCGAAAACAATGTCAACTTTATACATTTCATATCATTTATATATCCACAGAGTTACCAGAAAAAATTATAAACATTACCAAATTATAGTCTCCTGACAAAACTATTCTGATTTCAAATAAATTGTAACGGTCTCAAAAGGAAAGTGTATTTCACTTGATATAATTTTTTAAACGATTTACCTGATTTGAAAATCAAAGTTTTGGCATAGAATGACAAATTTTCAGTATTATTCATTTGGAGGTAATGCCCATTACCCTATCAAACTATTTTAATTCATCTCCGAAATCATGAATCACGCTGAGCATTTCCGTTACTTTGAACCATTAGTTTTGAAAGTTTTCTTCATCATTATTGAAATCAAGTTCATGAATGTTTTTTCACATGATATCTGATTGAATTTGATAACGGATGTTTGGAATACAAACTGAATGGAGAAAAGTATTTTTTGTGTGATTCAGTGATTGTTTAAAAATGTTAATTAAGAAGTAGTTATTTCGAGTGGGCTTTTTTCAATTTAACTTTGCATGATCTACACATCTCTGTAAAGAGTTAGTTTTCGATATTGATTGCATCCTTTTTTTCTTTGGAAGAATCTCATAATTTTTGTTGAAAGATGGAGAAGTCGAAACTTTTTTTCACAGCTTATTTCTGGTTTTCGAATTCATCTTTATTTATAAGATCGCATTTCATGGCTTATTTCTTACTGTTACTGACAAACATACCTCGAAATATATAGCTTCAGCTGAATCAGTACATCAATTTACTAGGTCGAGTAATTAGATAACTATTTTGAACAAGTTCTGAAATTGCATCAGCTATAAAATTTCACAAGAGGTTGATTCAGAAGGCACAATTTCGATTACGTGTGAAGATGCTGAAAAAATGTTCTCACTCCTAAGAATATATCCCATTACTGTTTCTTCAAGGGGCTTTCGATAACAATTATTTCAATAGAAAATGATCAAGTAGTGAATATTCTACACATGTAACAGAACGATTGAAATATTCTGCTGATAAGTATGGCTATGATTTGAAAGCTTTGAACTTACAAGAAATTTTTCACTTCAAAGCTAGTACGGAGCCTTCAACATCTGCTTATGTCGACAGCAGCTCTTCAATAATTGATACAATAATTTATGATTCGATACTTTGTTATGGATTTCATGTCGCTTGCAATATGAACAATCGGTCGGAAAGTGGAGAAGTCAATACCAGAATAGACTCCATTCTAACAATTATTGTCATCTGAAAACTCACCTGTGTCTACCATTATTCTTGGTAATTTCTCAGCCAAATTCCTTGTGAATTTTTTCTAAATTTTCGAGTTATATGAGTAATGGAAACGAAGTATTGAAATAATTACTGTGAAATGATAGCAGTTATGGAAATGAATAGGGAAGTAGAGATTCTTTTAAATATTGCTGACAGAAGCAATAATTTTGAATAACATTCATTTCCTACTCAACAAATATCACCACATTTTTTCAGTGGAGAGACACTTCATTTACAGAACATGTTGAAATTACCTTCAGAAGTCATGTACGATATAAAGAGAGAAATGCGTTCCGTCAAGCGTAAAAAAAAAATCAAAAAACTTTTCTAGTAATGCTTGACTTTCCTCGGAAAAAATAAAACACAATTCGAAATTATAAAGAACTATAAATTTCGACTCAATCTCCATTGAAATTACTTCATTGCATGTAAAATTTTTTGAAAAATATGAGAGGAGGCATTGAAAAAATTGGTAAAAAAATTTGTCACCAAGATTCTAATTATTCATATATGAGCTACTCTCAACTATATTCCATTGATGAGATTTCGTCCTCACATTTGGCACACTCACTTCCCTCCAGAGTTTTATCAACCACTTGAGAAGCAGAACAGTTCCTGGTTTTTTCTGATTGATTCGGTCGTTATTTGATGAAGATCCATAGTAATTTCATGAACGACACCTTATGATTTCACGATCTAAATACTTATGCTATTTGAAATGAATGAGGAGGTCTATCAAAAAAACTGCAGTTTATCGAAATCATTTCAATTACCTAATTATAATTCTGAACAGTAGACAAAATACACGAATGTATGATTTCACGTGGAGGCTCACACCACTCATTATAATCAACAATATAATTTCTCAACTCTGAGGACTGAG
>WOGR01005800.1:0-13526 GCA_015342045.1 Leptinotarsa lineolata | reverse complement strand
AAAAATGGGGAAGTTATTGGCCCAAGAAACCAAAAAAAATGTACGTTTGAACAAGTCCAGAGGTTTATTAATGAGGCGACAAATGAAAAATATTTGATAATAAAAGTTGATACTATTTTCGAGATATATTGAACCTGCTAGCTTGAAGAGCTGTGCCATTTATCAACAGAAGACATCAAATTGATGGATGAATCAGTAATTGTTCAAATTCCAAATCCAAAAACGAAAATAGGTCATTTCTCTTTCATATTTGGGAATTTTTTGACTATTCCAATAAATACGTTACGTTACGCCCTTCTGTTGTCAATCATCAACGTTTTCTTTTCAAATACTCAAATTATAAATGCAGTGCCAACCCAGTTGGTATAAACACGTTTGGGAAAATGCCCTCTACCATTGCTGAGTTTTTGAACCTCCCGGAACCAAAGGAATATACAGGCCACTGTTTCAGAAGGTCTTCGGCTTCTTTGCTAGCAGAAATCAGGAGCAAATATATCGAATATCAAGAAGCACAGAGGATGGAAGTCTACAACAGTAGCTGAGGATTACATCGATCAATCTATCTCTTATTAAAAGGCTATCACTGAAAAACTAATCTCATCAGCTAGCTTCAGCACGACCTTTCTACTTCAAGAATTGAAAGTTGATTCCAATGAAATTATCAACCCAGCTAGTTTCAATATATTCCATGGCTCTTCAACATGGCGAGGTAATGATATCACCAGTTGTTCTAATTGAACTTTCCATATCAATGTTTATAAATGATAATGATAAAATTATTATTGTATATAATACATTTGTAACAGAATTCAATTGTATCAGTATCTATTGTTCATAATGAAACTTTCTTGAAAATTGAATAATTACGTTTTGTTTATAGCTATTCGATCAAAAAAATCATCTTGGAAATACTTTTAACAGAATGCGAATGAATTTTCAATATTCTAACAAATGAAGAATATTCTAAAAGAAATTGAAATTCAAAGCTTGAGTTGATTCTTCAGTATCATTCAATAGTATCATAGAATGTACAACTTTGGCATTATTCAATATTTTTGCTTTATTTTACTTTTCACGAGCTCTTCATGGATATATTGGAATTTGGATAACCCAGTATATTATTTCTGTTTGAAAAAAGGAAGGTAGGTCATCATGGAAAATTCAGAAATCATGACAGAAACAAAATTTGTCAATTACGGAAAATATTGCCCAATTTTAGATAATACTCGAATAACAGACATTTGAATATGGTCTTGGATTTTGTACTTCTTTCCGCTTTTCCATACTATCTCTCCTTATCCTGGACAGAATGTCTACCTAGTCGACTATACTATCCACTAATCAATTTCCAAATTGCATTCATTCATCAATATGCAATATTTGTGAGCCATTTCACTTCCTGAATCAAATGGAACGTGTAGAAAAAACTAGTTCAAGTATATTGTGTAAAAAGGTGTGTGCTTTTTTGCAGCTAGTTTGTCTTGTTCAAGTAAGCAATAATAAAAAACAATCATCGACCCTGACAATGCAAGCCAGTGGAAATTTTAAGAGGTAACCGACCTTCCTTATAATACTGGTTTTTTGGCGATTAGTGATAATTAGTGTACGAAACCTTACAAGTGGCCTTCTACGTACCAGTATTCAGAATAATAATAAAAATGATGATTCCAAAAAACTAGAGGATTACAAAAAATAGTAATTATTAATGAAATATTCAAGACATAAATATAAATTATGAAACCTGATTTGTGCGTAAATTTGAATTTTCAACTCTTCCCTAAATATTGATATGTTACTGACCTTGAGGAGTTCCTCGAGTATACATCATGCCGTTTATGACACTGCATCCCCCTAGAACTTTGCCCCTTGGCCATGAACAACGTTTCTCCGGGAAACCCTGGCATGCGACTTTTTCAGGTTCCGTCTTGTAGTTCCAGTCGACGTACTTGTTGCCGTGGTAGCTGACGACCATTGATGGTACCTGTGAAGATAAATGCTTTGAATATTGGGCTGTATGATTCATTTCTTGTTTTCGAGTAAAACAAATTTTTCGTAAATACTTGATATGGAGTAAACTACGAGGGGTGTTCAAAAGGAACGAATAAAAAAGTCTGCAGATAGAAATATATAGTGAATTTTCCAAATCTACATGACCTCCCGCTAAAACTCACTGATCGCTTCTAATACATTATATTCATCGCTATTGCAGAGTTTCAGACAGAAACCTTTGTTGACTCCAAAATTGCATAAAATTTCCGTTATCTAAACAATTTGGGATGCTTATAATTTCCAATGAATTACTTATGGAGTTTTTTGTGATAATGCGTTTTACTAGACAAGACGTAAGTTTCATTCTTATTTTTATTACGTGGTCTGTTCCTGCTAGATTGGTGAAGGACTAAAATAATCTCTGTAATTTACTGCATTTACAGTATTTACTTTTTCGTAACAATTCCAACATCAAAGAAAAAGTTGCACGAGTTAACAAAACTTGGTATTCAGTACTCAAGAAGAGGACAGAAATGAACGAGAATATAACTGCAATCGACAGCAAAATCGATTGATCAACAACGTGAAAAAATTAGAAAAATCTTGCAAAAGTGCGAACCGATCATGAGTGACCATTTAGTTATGATTGGTCACCACTCATACCAGTATGACCTCGCTTAGTGTATGGAATACACCATTATCCATAACGTGGAAAAATTAGAAAAATCTTACAAAAGTGCAAACCAATCATGAGTGACCATTTAATCATGATTTGTCACCACTCATACCAGTCTGAACTCTCTTAGCGTAAGGAAAACACCATTATGAACCATAATCTACACACACATTCCCAGAATCCTAAAGGTCATGAATCTTCACAACTATCTAGGTGAACTATGTGAGGGACTACCGACTAAAAGAACAATCGATAGAGTTTGGCACGCAAGCTTCTTGTAGAAGCTTATCCACATAAATATATGTCCCTCTTTATCACACTGTTGACTTCCTATGTTCCAATTTGACAAATCCCTCTCAGGGTCGATACCATTCTATTCACTTCTCAACTCCCAACTATCAAACCAACCTACGCGACACCCTGGCCAGAGTCCAGAAGAGAGTCAATCTCCTAAAATTACTGAGACAAAGGTTCAAAAGATATTTCAGTAAAACATTCATACACTCCTACTCATACATATGGAATATTTATAGTCCATAATAGTGAATTATAGTCCATGATTGTTCTCATGAACATGACCTCCTGCGCGATCTTTCCGAACCAGGAAAAAGATTTTTTGCAACGTCCATAACCTTTATCGTTGAAATTACTTTATTCAACGATTCCAGAAACTCCAAATTCTATAGATCAACTGGAATATCAACAGCATTAACACTGTTGCAATGAATACTTTGAATACCACCTGGACGCCATGCACGGCCATCAGAAGGATCCCAAGAAAGAAGCTCAGAAGCTCAGAAGCTCTCATTCCTTCCAGTCAGACTCTAGAAGCACTGGAGAGTATCCTGCTGATACTTAGGGACTGGACATTCCCAAAACCTGTAGCCACCCAAGAATTCGAATCTTCTCTAGGTCACATCAGATCCAAAACCCGCCCATAACCAAACCCTGCTATGTACCTGGACTGGGTACTTGCAATGTTTTTCTGTCTGGTGAACAATATTGATATTGAATGCAGAAGTCTGTCATTCTTTCATTGCTCGTGGCGTATTTTTGGGATAAAACAATCGGTTCAGTTCGAAGAATATGGCACGATTTCCAGAGTTCAATAGAAATGAAAAGTAAATGATTTTTATCGAATCTTTATTGAATTATCACTAGACTCCAATTGCCGTTGAAAAAATTTGGATAATGTTCCCCTTGCTCGAAAATCAAAGCTTTTGCAACTGTCTTTATATCAAATCTTGTAGTTTCGACAAACTAACTTGATTTGATGTTTGCGGCAACTTCAAATCTGGCAGTTCTACCTTGAGAAGAATCTCTAAATGTCGAAGGCTCTGGAAAGCCACAAAGAATCTTTTTTTTAACTATCAACTACTGTCTTTGAATTAAAATTATTGGCAACAGATATTCGTCTTCATTCGTCATCTTTGGTAAGAATTCAATTAATATTATGAGTATTTTAAAATATTTCAATGATTCAAAATAATGAATATAACATTTACTAAGGTACTTTTCAATGTCTTCCCAAAATTAAACAGGCTGTGAACTTCCAATTTACCGGAAAACGTACTGTCGTATATTGAAGCGTTGTACGTGAATATGGAATTTACGAGTATGTTTGGAAATGATCAAAGTAATTCGAGTGTTTCGTGTGGCAAACCGTTTAACGTTTAAAAATATTTCAGCCTCTGATAAAGGAATTCAGGTTTTCGAAACGTTATTGCTTTGTGAATGTTCGTTAACATATGTGAGATTTTGAGTGCATTCACTCTGAGTCATCCTGAGTGTTTCATTCCTCTTGAGATGTCGTATTTACGAATTCCGTAAGTAAGTCGCAGGCACGAATTATGTTTTCGCTGCAATCGGTGAGCATCACAACGTAAAAACGCTGGTTTTTCTTTTGGGTTACAACTGTCTGAGTGTTTCGTCAAATGAAGTTCTTAGAAAACCTTGGATTGGAATCGAAATATAATCCTAAATTTTTACTCTTATTCACACTGATAGATCATCATTTCACATGAACGCTTGGGAAAGTAAATGAGCAGATATTGTTATTTATATTGGCTCTAATAACATGATACTTGATTTTATCATTCATTTCCAAAAGTTTAATGCAGACAAAATACCAAATATAGAAATTAGGGGAATGTTTCTGTGAGTTGTATAATGAACATAATATAATCTCGATAGATATATAACTGAAGAAGGTTAATGCAGTCGAGCTGGAAAATAATTTCATGAAAATCAAACGATAAATGGATAAGTACTATTCTGATCATTCCCATATTGATTTCAGTTCAAGAGCCATCGGTAGATAGCTGTTTCAGCCTGTTGGGCATCGTCAGTACCGGGCAGGTGATTCTCGATTGAAGACAAAAAGTGAGTAACCAAGTATTTGATAAAAATAACTGCATAAACGCAAGCAAAACATAAGATGAACCACCTATTGGTGTGACTCTCAAGTTAACCTGTCAAGTTTTTATGTCAGTGTTGGTGGTTTGACATAAAAAAATATTTACATAAAAACTTGGCAAGCTGACTTGAGTGTCACACCCAATAGGTGGTTTTTCTTGTGTTTCGCTTGCGTTTACGTACTTATGTTATCAAGTACTTTCCTTGGGTACTCACATTTTGTTTTCAATCAAGGACCGCCTGCTTGATACTGACGATGATATTCAGGAATTGTGAGTTGATAATATCGTTAATGCCAAAGATTTCGTTTCATCTCATAAGTTGTAGACCATTATAAAAAGACATGAAGATGAAGTCACGAAAATCGCTTAAGGCATTATTCATGTCTTCTCTACAGGTTTGTTTTGTAAAATATCTAGAAAGGATGATGAAGTAGACCAAAAATTAATGATTTTCCACATAATTTGGTTAAAACCGACAATAGCCTAAAATTTCCAGTGATTCGTGCTGATCTTTTTATATTTTTTTTGTTTAGTTTATATCAGTCCTCATGGAACTATGAGATAGTATGCCTCAATTATGTATAATATATATATATATATATATATCTATATTTAACCTGGTTTCGGTGAGTACGAAAATAGTAGGCACTAATTCTCTCTCAGTATATCATTGCGTTTGACCAAAAACATTGTTGTCAAGGTTGTGATTCTATTTATTGAAGTTGAAACTTCTTCAGCGGAGTTGTGCACTTTTGTGATGGGTAAAAAATATGAAACTCATGTCAGCACACCTGACCTGATCGAAAATTCTCAAGACGGAGGGAGAGTAGACTGCCGACGCGGCGCAGGAGAGGAAGTATCCCCCTTCTTTCTACCGCGTGGGGAAAATGTATGCCTGCGCGTGCTGTTTCGTTCAGGCGGCGCATACCGAATAGTCGAAATCTCAGTACAATGAAATAAAAAACTACTATTGATGCGGTCTTTATTAGAAATTTAAATATGTTCGAATCAAAATTGTTCGTTTCTTACTTCAGCTACCATAAACTTATCGTATCAGTTGTATAGATTGGCGGTGATGGTTCTGATAATGATGTTGAGAGGGTTCTTGAAATTATGTATGGAAGTTGATTTTTCTGAGTGATGAATGTTTCAATGTAGAATAATTGTAATAGTTCCAAAGTGTTAAATTCCTAACGTAATATAAACTGTCATGTTCGTGAACGATAGCGCAATAAATGAATATTGTATTTCACCACATAAATGATAGTACATTTATACTGATAATTAAAGCAATTCGTGCAAAATTATTCTCTAACGATTCCAAAATATCAAAAATGCACAACGTTGATGTTCAAGTTTTCACTTCAGCCGGCATTCCCGGAGTGCAACCCGTATTTTTTTTTCATCACCATTTTTTCTCATCTGTTTGGCATAATTTCCATAAGCCACTGCAAGAGACAGCTTAAGGCAAAAATGTCATCAATTTCTGAGTATAACGATCTCACAATCAAATACAAAAATGTTGATGAGTTCATTGATCTGCAGAAAATCAAACAAGTAACCGGAAACTCAAGTGATAAGATATCAAAAATTATCTACAACAGAAAAGAATAAGAGCAGGCTATTGTACAAATATTAGAAAGATACTGAGTTATTATGTAGAAGTTTTCTTTCTGGATATCTGGTGTATTGACAAGATATATCTTTCATTATTATTTCTGGATATGAGATATCTCTTCTAGAAGTTTTTAGATGGTGATGATTTCGAAAGACGATTCCAATCGTTGTTGATAACTAGGAAATTAATAATTTCAATGGCACTCCAAGCGTTATTCAGGTGACTTGGTTTTCCGCAGCATAATCGTTGGCAAATTGAACCTATTTGCTTTTTAGTTTCTAAGAGTTTTTGAGATTTTGAGTTCTTCTGGATATGATAAGTCGATTTTCATAACTTTTCGAATATTTCCATTAACGAATTGATATACCTTGCTGATTTCAGTCGAATGTAGACTTACTCGTGAAGTAATGTCCAGAGATGATGATGTAGTTGAAGTATATGCAGCTTCAAGACTGAAATGAAGTTGATCTGTAACTCACGGTTCAAAGACATGACTTGGTTAGATTTTTTTTGTCGTTCCGATAGGAAATTGTTGTCTTCCATGCCTGTTTGTTCATCGGTAATTTCAAAAAGTTTCTGTTTTTTTTTAGTTATTGGTGAAAAATCATTTGATTTCACTAATAAATCATCGGGTTGAACTGGAAATATTTCTTCATGACAAATTTTCATATGTTTCCATGTCGTGAAAGGTGAATATACCCAAAGAAGGCTAATAAAAATCGTGGAGGAATATTGTTAATGATTGATCAACCCTAATGATAATGACAGTCGTTATCGTTTATATTTGGTGATGTCCACCAATTCAATAATGAATTCTCCCAATATTGACCGAGTGGAAACCATCATATCTGAAAAAAATCACTTGGAAATAATTTCCATGCCATTGAAAGTTTCAATAAGTTCACCGACTTATCAATAATTCATCAATATATTTCCAATGATTTATATTTAACAATCGTGTTATCGACGAATGATGAATTACTTATGAGTAGTTCCCACTCAGAAGGAAATTTAAAATATACAGAGTGTCCTTTCAGAAACGTACCGCGAAGGTTTGTGGAAGAAAATCTACTGGGTAGGAGATCTGGCTATATCATAATGTTGAACAAGGTGGGACTATTTTCTATAGATTCTATAGAGTATATACTGATAATGTATACTTATCCGTTCAAAAAATAAGATGAATTTTCATTTTTCTCAATAGAGATTCATTCATTTATCAATTTCTATTTTCCATACACTGTTCACATAATTTTCAATCCTATTGAAAGAATCGAATAAACCATAACAGAAGGTTTACAATAAAGGGTGGCGTCTTGCATATGATATAGCTATTTCAGTAGTAATGACAAAAACTATACAAATGTATTATGTGAGTAGAAATCCTGTGTTATATCATCAAAATAAAGTTGAATTGATCTGAGATATAAAATGATACTTAGTTTTCGTGAAAATAAAAGGAAAATACATATTCAAGTTTTGGGAAACAAAGATTCCGGCTTCCTACTTCCCCATCTTTATACAAAAACATATAGATATCTGAGTTTTCTGTAGTTGAAGCTTTGGCAATGTAAACCTGTATGCCCTTTAGGTTTCACAGATTTTGAGAAAATATACCTATTCAATTCAAACAAGATTCAGTTGGCTGAGATTGAATCAAATAAGCGAATGAATGTCATTACCTACTGTCGTCGATGACATGAGTAGATTCAACTCATCCGTGACATAAAGTCGTGATGTTATGAATGCATCGAGTCCTTTCTTCAGTAATGTTATCGAAATTATTGCTGAGGAGGCAATGAGATGAGTGTTTCATTCGGAAACATCGATGTCCGTCATTGAGGATGACAGTAAAAATTCTCTCATATACCATATTGTGTAACGTTACTGTGGATTAGTTTTCATTCAGTTTGATAACAAATGTTTGGAATATAAAAAAAGGAAAAAGTGTGTTTTCTATATTTCAATATCCATATTGGAAAATAGTTTTTTTGGCTTGATTAAATTTTTATATGAAAGTAGTAAGGCTTTTTCATTTCAGTTCGCATCTGAAAGTTACTTTTTCATGCATGATCCTCACATCTTTCTGAAGAGCTTATTTTGAAATCAATTTCCTTCTTTCTCCCGTTGGAAGTATTCTTCATATTTTGTATGAACATGGAGAAGTGTGAAGCCAAAACTTTCCTTTCCCAAAAACTGAAGTATATTCCTATCAATGTGACCAATCTTTAAATGATGAATTGAACAATATTCTCAATACGCTACGGAAACATTCACTACGGAAAGAGTATGAAAATTAAAAAAATTCTGTGTTCCCTTATTAAAGGAACAGTTGTGAACATAGAGTTCAAAGTATTTGATTATCATGAAAAATGAGAAATGAAATTTTTTTATCACTTTTATTTGTAGGTAACTAAAGTTATTGCAGTTTCGTCCTATAAGGACATTTTCAAACTCAAACATTGAACTTGGAGAGTTTAAAAATGTCCTTATTGGACCAAACTAAAGTAACTTTGATTACAAATAAAAGTGGTAAAAACACATAAAATTTTCATTTCTCATTTTTCATGATGATCTTTAACCACCATGTATTTGATCATGTTTATTGTTTCTTGATTTATTATCACTAAAATATATTATGATGAAATCCACTGTGTTGAAATAGGTATTTGTGTAACTAGTGAAGAAAGTGCATCTTTGTTGCAAGTTTGCAGCTCGAGACAAAGTCGGGAGGTGAAATCGTGCTGAGTGCAACGAAGATACTTCTTGCACACATTATTTCTAGGATCGAGTGAATTTTTTTCCAAATTTTATAAAAGGTTACTCAGGAGATTCGTTGAAATAAGAAGAGAAATAATTCAATCAGTAACGATGACATGGAAAACTTCAAGTAACGTTACTGTTTCAAAACCGTCTATTCGATTTTTTGAGGTTATTTCAATTTTGATTTTTCCATCAGAACAACTTGCTGCAATTGATGGACAAACTCTATTCAAAGTGATTTTTTAAGTTTTGTTTTCGTTTCTGCTTCTGCGTCCTCTGGCTGCGGCTGAAAACGTTGATCCTCCGTGACGTTTCAATGTTGGTATATCTACCCCTGATTATACAGGGTCTTTCACGACGAGTGTTCGTTAGGAATTTATGGAGAACGATTTAAAATAAAAACTTTGTGGTACTAAGTTTTACAAAATAGCCTTCTCAACTGAAATATTTCCAACTTTCGGTCTCTTTCCGTTATACCAGAAGTTGAGGGCAACTTTCCTATTTCAAATGTAACACCCTGTATTTTATTACATTTTTTAATTTCTCAGTACATTTTAGGCCCACTTTGTGAAACAATGCCTATACCAAAATTTGTTAGTTTTCGATATTATAATTTATTCTGAAAAATTTAACAGTTACAGCACCACTCCGAAGAAA
Source organism: Leptinotarsa lineolata (assembly GCA_015342045.1). Taxonomy (NCBI): domain Eukaryota; kingdom Metazoa; phylum Arthropoda; class Insecta; order Coleoptera; family Chrysomelidae; genus Leptinotarsa; species Leptinotarsa lineolata. The sequence continues at coordinate 3,406 of WOGR01005800.1, read as the reverse complement.
AAATCATAACTCATAGAGAGTAACAGTTGAGAATGTGAAATTCCACAGAATCACACCTGAAACATCATATCATGAACAAGTCTATCGAATTTTCGAAAATAATTTACAGTGTGGTCGAAATTTCCACCTAAAACATAACATTGAGAAAACTGATGAAACACGATTTTTTTCAAATGGAAACCATATAGTTTTCTATTATTTTTGAATACTACGAAAAATTCACTACTCCATCTTGATACAAATACAAAAAATGTGGGAATCTTCCTTTCTTTGGAAGATTCCCATATTTTTTTGTATCAAGATGGAGTAGTAGAAAACCAAAAACTTTCTTTCCCAAAAAATCAATCACCTGTAAAAAATATAACCCCTTCAATTCATACTATAGTCTTATTGCTGTGATTATGAAATTATATCAAAAGTGACTATGGCAAACATTCGTTTTCAACTTGAATAAGATACATGTATTGAAAAATCCTAAAAATGTGTTGATTTTGGGTTCCATTATGAGGTTTAAAAGCATTCTATTCCTTCACAATGTGTGTCTGAACACTTTTGGGACTGTTTAAAATCTGTAGACTAGGCAGTGCATGAATTGTTTCGAGTCTAATGAATTTTAAACGAACGATAGCATAGCAATTAACTTTATGCACTAGTGTTCGAAGTATTTCAACTGGTTCCAATAATTTTTCTTAAGAAGGGTCAGTTGGAAATTTTCAGAAATATACCTTCCACAAAACTTATACTTAACTGTTATCATTTCATGTTCCGACGAATGATGAATTCATGGATAAATTACCTAGCGACAAGAAATTTATTTGTGTTGGAAATATAACTGTTTCAAAAACATCAGACAAATCAGATACATAATAAAAAAAAATTGAAATTTTCGAGATAACAACACCATACAAAGACATAAAATAAACTATTGGCTTCATCTATGATACTGATGAGGTGGTTTCTGTTTTTATCATTGACAACAAAATAGGAATGAAAAGAAAGAGAATTATTTAGGTATTTGGTGTTATCACTAGTGTGTTTTAGGGCATATATGATTCGATAAATATGATTGAACATGTAGAATAGTCGGATAGGTGAAGTTAAAAATGTGTTTATGTACAATTTTCTGTTCAACAGGGATTGTGGGGTTTTTGATGTTCAGTTTGTTAGAACCGTCATGTGCTCTAAAACTCGTGTTCAGGTATCGTCTACAGTTCGCTCGATTTTCTGTTTCTCAGCTCATTTTCAATATCATTCATTTCCATTTTGATATAATTGAACTGAAAAATGAAGGTTTGTTGTTTCGTTTTTGCCTGTGAAGATGTCTTTTTTCCATCAGGAGGAGTAACAGAAACAGAAGACGTAGCTCTCACTAAGTGGAACAGTAGGTGTAGTGGGACACTGCTTATGTCATCGTTACCTTACATGCTTTCCAGGTCACCAATAAAATTCAATGGCAGTACGTTTATTCGAATTTCAGTCTTATAGTTGAAAGTTCTGAAAGGAAATCAGTGTGATAGGAAGTCAAATGTCAGGACTAACGTGTCCAAGAAATTCCCTTATATTGGTGCGTCCACAGTATGAAGAATTCACCCATTACTTTTGGAAAACACTGTAGGATCAGATCAATATTTTCATTTGTCCTATTTGGATTTCTTATTTGTTTCCTTATCTTATCATATTTCAAAACTTTAAAATGAACGCAGTTGATCCTAAAGCTCGCCAACTATTTCATAACACCTATACCTTTATACCTCATTCAGAAACCAACATTTATAACTCAAATCATCAGTCGTTTCTAATGTTACGCAGCTGAAGAATATTGACTCAGTATCAATTACAAATTTGTTTGGGCTTTTTGAAATTATTGAAATAACATGAAAACGCGGAACAATTCGATGGACTACTGAATTATATTATGATTTTGTTCTCCATCGGCACCTTCAACGTTTGAAAAAACACAAGGATAAAGCGACACATAATAACATACGATCATGATAAAATTGTGTTTTTATGTATAATTAAATTTGCATAATTTGATTATTATGCCTGCTTCCGCTAGTTTTCTTGCAGTTACTAAGATATAATCAGAGTACATTTGATGTATTCGCCAAAATAATTGAAGGGTGCGTTTTTTTGTCGGGTATCATGAGAGATTTGAATCCCATTTTGTTTCAACGATTTTCTATTCATGTATATATTTTTTTTAAATTAGCCTTGAAGTTTCAAATGATTCAGACTGAGGGTTTTTCAATCCTTAATAAAATATTGCTCATATATATTCCGGAAGAGTGTTCAATTTTAATGAATTTATATATAAGAGACATTGACATCAAGTTATAGTGTTCATTAACATTTCTTATTTGTTGAAAATTTTGATGTGAGCAAAATTATATCATCAAACTTTCTGGTTCATATATTTCTGCAAGACGCTGATGATGGAGATACGCCATATTTATTCGTCCACGTTCACGAAGAGAGTTAGTTTCATTCATGCGACAAAATACCATTGATCTCGATATGTAGAATTAGACCCTGATTGAAAAAGAAACAATAACATATCGGAAGTTCAGATTTTCACCAAAAGTTCGAAATCTAAAAAGTCGGTCGTTGCTTATATCATGTTGATTCTACCGCAGTGGCAGACGAAACGTTGGGTATTGCAAATTTCATGCAATCATGGCCTATTTTTTTATATTTTGAGAATACTTATAGATTCAAGTGCATAGAAAAGAGCCATATATTCAACTGAAACTCTATTTTCAAAATCTTCTTTTTTAAGAAAATAACACAAGCACTGCAGGATAAACCTTGAGGCACTCTGAAAGCGGTACCTGTATGAAAGTATTGATTCACATTGTATTTGAATCGTTGGAGATTGAATCCATTGGGAAAAACGTTCTCAGGAAGTTTATTCCACATGAACGCAGTTCTCAAAATGAAAGAATTAGCAAACAGCGAAGTTCTAGGTGTACTGAGTTGAACTTCAAAACGATGAGCAGCCACAGTCCGTCCCGTATTACTGATATGCACCGCTCTTAGTGGAAATGTGCTAAGTCCCTTGAACATTTCCCGTGAAAGTATCTATAGAAGAGAGACGAATCTTCAACCTTTCTTCGATGTTCCAGACTATCAAGATTGCAAGTTATGTTTGCGTCTCCAATCAGGCGGACGGCTCTTTTCTGGATGGAATCCAGCAGCTTTGTAGTATGTTTAGGGGTGGAGCTCCATACATGAGAACAATACTCCAAAGGAGGTCTGATCTGAGCTTTATGAAGCATCAAAAGTTGCTGAGGTGTATACAGTTTTCTGGTTCAGAACAGCGTTCCAAGCTTTTGAGAAGCAGCCTTTGCAATTCCAGCGACATGCCAAGACATATTGGACTCCATTTTAACCCTCCAACAAACTT
>WOGR01005799.1:0-13526 GCA_015342045.1 Leptinotarsa lineolata | reverse complement strand
TAAAATGAGCGTCAGCACATTTTTTGTTTTTTCTTCAATAAAACGTTCAACATTAAATTTCTCAATAACAAATGAACCAATTCCAAACAAAAAAAAATACAAAAGAAATAGAGGGACAAAAGACTTTTCAAATGATGTATCACTCAACCCCCCATGCCATTGACAAAAATAGGGGGGGTGTTGCTTACCGCAGGGGGGTGAAATTTCGGGTATGATTTCCGTATTGGAATTAATCCTCCTAGAAATGGAAAATTTTTCTCCGTTCATAAGAGCCTTCTCTGAACTTTTTCAAACCGTCACGTGCATAGACAAAATATGAGGTACCAATCCAGTAAAAATCCTCGACTTTTTCACGAAACTCACACCAAGTTTTCCCGAAAAGTTAATGTAAGGGTAGAAATATTGGGTGACCACATTACATGTCCATTATTCATTGAGCAAAATCTGACCGATGCCCCCTATTTGAAAATGCTGGTAACAGGAATAGATCTACTAATAGTGGCAACTTTAGAAAATCATTCAGACGAATTTGACATGAACATTATTCTGCAACAAGATGGAGCTCCTCCTCATTTGCAGTTGCTGTGAGAACTTATATAAATACTGTTTATTCAGGACGATAGATCGGGCGCCAAAGATCTGTGAAATGGCCTCTAAGATCAACAGACCTAAGTCCTTCAGATTTCTTTCTATAGGGTTCACCTAAAATCTGAAGTCTACAAGACTCAGTGTCACTCTATTCAGTAGTTGCGTGCGCGGATTACGGAAGTGTGTGCAACAATTACTTTGCAAAGCGTCAAGACTGAAACTTGAATAGACTCTATTTTCACCAGGAGATCATCGGAGAACATTTTGAACATTTACTGTAATAACATAAAAAGTTAGTGTTAGTTCAGTTGCCTTCCTGTTTGTAGTGTAATTATTTGCACGGTTCAATAGTGAATAAAACCCCCTTTCGAATGAGATATCACTCACCACCTCACATCATTTGAATTTTCCGATAGGATTGCTCCCCTCCAGTAAGGGATGAAATCAGGAGTGAACTATTCATACAAAAATGTACACTGTGGAAATCAAAAATCGTGAATAGTGAAAATAAAAATGTTTGAAAAATTATGTCGTCCGTCTGTCGGTCCGTCTGTCTGCGTATCAATTTTTTTCAATTTTTTCGGAAACGAAATGGAATATCGACTCTAAAATCTACAAATTCATTGAGTTTTTGGGTGAAATCAAAAATGGGAAAGTCAGCATTTTTTCTATTTTCTTTTTCTAAAACTTCAGTAATGAGAAAGTTGAAAGAAACATCGCCGTCAAAAAAGTTGATGAAACAACTAGTCACAGTTTATTTGAACCTTCTACCAACAGAAAATATTGACAATTTTTGGAAAATTCAATTTCATCAATAACTCTAAAACTACTGCAGATAGTAAATAAATATTGTGCAATTCAAAAACTACTAAAATAAATTATTTTTTTCAACACTAATGTAATAGTTCTGGAATTTCGATCAGAACAATGAATCCATTTTTGAAAAAAAATGAGAATGCATGGAATTATGTGTAATACAAGAAAACATAGATTCAAAACCACTGTTTCCAGAGATATTGATCAAAATGGAAATAGTGCCATGCTTCAAATTTTGAATATGTGGAACTTTTTCGTTCCTGTTGATGAGGTGGATAACACACTTCATTACACTTTTCCGGTGGGAGTGGGAAATATTGGTTAGATATGAATAAAGTCCATTTTGCGTTCGAAGGGTCGAAAATATCCAAAATTGTCATAAGACCAAATATATTAATTGTAACGATTTCCATAGAAACTGTTATGTATGTTTTTCCCGTGAAAGTTAAGAAATTGTATAGCAAAGTGTCTTTTCCTTACGTATTCAAAAAATCACTTTATTGAGAGATTAATAATGAACAGTTTTACAAAAAATGCAATACGTGTTTCGCCATACAATGGCTTTTTCTGGCTTTATTTACTCCAGTGGAGACAAGCAATCCTCTAACAAAAGTTCGTCGAGAGACAAATTGAAACCAAAGAGTAAGCAAATCATACTATTTCAATTTAGAAAAGAGAACAGAAAAGTTGAATACAATTTTTTCGTACATATCATAGTTCAGGAATTATTTGAGAACTACTATGTGGAAATAACTGCCAATATCCGATCTACGTGTGGTCGTGATACTCACTCAATTGTTAGTGAGTGAAGGATTGAAAAAATTGTAAAGTACTCAACTGCAATGAATTATACAGTGTGTGAAAGCCAAATTGAATAAATTAATTATTTCGGTTATTGTACATATTTAATGAAAATCCTAAAACACGTCAAATTTGAATTATAATTCAACATCCTCCAACGTTGAAATGCCACCTCTATCATCAACTCCCTCCGAATGACAGGTAAAAGACTCAAATTTTTCAAACGGGAAGTATAAGTTTGTGATATATCATTTGGAATGTCTCTTCATTCTCTATTCATAAATGTTATCGTTGCTTAACTTGGAATGACATCATTTTGAAGTAGTGCCAAATTATCGCCATTCAAGTTGCCCTCAATGAAATAGGGACCAATGATATGGTTTACTACAATCCCTGCCCAAATATTAACATTTTAAGGACAATGCGTCTGTTCTTCTCTCATCCAGTAAGAATTTTCCATTGACCAGTAACGGCAATTTTCCCAATTAGCATGATCGTTAAAAGAAAAAGTACACTCATCGAAAAATGAAACGTTTTCTAATTGGATGATATCCAACATGTCCATCATTTGCATCAGTTCTCCTATCAAAATCGTCTTCCATGAGCTCCTGAGTAGGTATCATTTCATAGGGGTACATTTTTTGTTTTAATATGTTTACTATCGATGTATTGCTAACACTGAATGTAGTAGATGCCTGTCTACTCGATGTATGTGGGTATTCCTCAAACTCAAGCATCACATCTAATTTGAGTTCATCATTCATTGCATTGGCACATGACCAAACTCGCGAACCTGCTTCTCTATTTTGCTCATTGTTCCTTGGGATATGGGCGGTTGATGAGTTTTGAGTATATTGCAATAAGTTTTGAGGCAATAACATTTTCGAATAGAGAATGAAGAGACCCTTCAATAATATATCACAAGCTCTTACTTCCCATTCAAAAAATTGGAACATGCTACCCCTATCTTCAACCCCCGTCGAATGACGGGGTTGTTGAAGATACATGTTTACTGTTGGTGTATGTCAAATTATAATTTGAGTTTGATGTGTTTCGGGATTTTTCAAAATATGTTCAGTGACCAAAATAATGAATTATTTTCATTTGGCTTTTACACACTGTATATGGTTTACGTTCGATCATATCATTCACATATGGGAAATCAGTGTTTCGAAACTTTCAAACCTTGTTATAATATAATAATCAAACAATATTCGGATTTTTTCAATATGTTTATGTGAAAGAAGAATTTCATTTCAAAATAGAACAATTTGAATTGAAATGGAGTTTTCTTTCGGATATGCCAGTTGTTTATCAGCATGAGACATATATATTAATGATTGCATTGGAAGATGTGAATAGCCTTTAGAATCAAAGTGCCTAGCTCCGATTGAAAGTTTTTACAGTTGGAAGCATAATGAAGTATATTGATATGAAACTCTTCATCAAGCTGAGATTGAGGTTGGAAGGGGAGAAGAATGTGCGGTATCAAAGAGAACTTCGGCCCAACCTTATCAGTTCCAAAAGTGGTAAATAGTTCATCACTTTGTAGATCGACTAAACTTACCTGACTATCCCGATTGGAAATATTATCATATCATTCATTTTTTCAGAAGGTAAATAACAAAATCTATTAGTCTTAATGCTATTCATTCTCAACTCACAATTCATGCAGACGATTAGATATACAATTAAAATAAACTGTGGCAATCAATCTATCTAAAAATAGTCACCAAGCGTAACTTTATGTGAATAGAAAGCAGTCATATAATCTGAAATATCATTCATGAATCTGATTATCCTCGATAAAGTTGTCTATTTTGAGCTGCACGAAATTTTCGGAGTTTAGAATTGGGTTAACTCAATACAGCTTGCATGCCAAGCAATCTCTCGAGAACCCCAAATGGACTGTTTATGAAAAATATGCAAACAAAAATGGCATTTCTCATATAGATAAATAGGCATTTCTGAATATGTATCGGTATTTCTCTGTTATGAGTGACATGTCCAATCCACAAACTTTCTCGAATGATGAAACATTTTTTAGAAAGTTTATATGCACATCCAAAGTATGAAATGATAATAATAATGTGTAGTAATCAAAGAGTTGCATTTTATTCGTGTTGTGAATATTTCTTGAAGGAGGCAAAGCTGAAGCATGTTGGAGATGCTTATCCAAAAATGGATATATTCCGTCAATCGCAAGTTGATATCACCATTTTTTATATTTGCGAAATATAATTATCTTTTGGTATATACCAAATCGAATGGGAATAGGCATGTGACAGGTTGCTTTTTAGTTGTTCAATACCTTCAGATATTTCGATCTGTCGATCCCAAAGACGGCGTCTTAGTAAGGGGAGATGTAATCACTGATGAGATCTATGGAAGGTCAAAAGAGCGCTGTCTAATGTTGAGTCACCAAAGCTTCATTTTTTGGTTCCGGTTTCATCTGGTTGCCTTACAGTGGAATTTGTAGTGGGCGACGGAAGATGAACCTCATTCAGCGCTCGATATCGAAGCTTGACTGATATACCTTCATTGAGTCTTCTGGTCTTCCTATAAAAGGCGTCTCCGTAAGGGAATATGTTATTATCGTCAACCACTCAGGCTTTTTCTTCAAGGGTAGTTGAGACTTCATTCGTGGTTTTGTCTAGCACCACTGATGAGACTTATGATGAGACCTAATGAAGGTCAGGTGAACGCCGTAGCTATTCGATGAAACCATCGTTTTCTATTCATCGTTCTGGCAGAGTTGTATTGAGAAATTTTCTGCGAATTATTCTGCGATGCGGTGGAGCTCCATCGTATTGGAGATACTGGTATTTTCTTAAAATATTCAAAAACAAATCTTTCAACAACTCAACTGGAATGTCCAAAAAAAATTCCAAATATAATTTCCCCGTTTCAAAAAAGTAGGGACTCATAATCCCAAATTTTGTTTGGCTTGGCATACTAAACAAAATATCAACTCCAAATCCCTCTTGGAAAAGCTCTATGTGAAAAGAAATTTCGTTATCGCCAGTGATAATTATTTCGTTTGAATAATCCGTTATTTTTCACAATACAGAATAGAATTTTATTACAGATATTATTATCTCGACGATGTTGTCTGAGTAGTCATCTACAAAATATTTTTCTCCTATCATAATCCGTTGAAAGCAAATGATGGATTTTTTTGACTTAGTAAAGTCTAAATTTATTTCTTCGAACTGACGTAGTCGATATAAGCACTGTGATTTGGAATCTCTCTCAATGATACCTCTTTGTTCTCAATTTTTTGGCATTCCACAAATCCTGAATTGGATAAATATCAATTTCTCATTATTGAAAATGTCTTCTGAATTTACCCAAAATGCAAATTTCAGTATCGTCACCCCTTTTAGTTACTGTACAACTCTTACTCGAGGATTTTTCAAATGAACCATGACTCCGTAAAACCCTGCCAGTGCAATAAAAATATCTTTTGGATGTCTGAGCACAGTTCCCCATACAAAGCTAGAGATCCAGTAGCATTTCTCAAATATCTCGCGTATACCTGATGTATAGCAACCTCGTCATTGGAAAAATTCATGGTTTCACCCTGAAAAAATTCACACGAACCTGACAAAAAATTTGACAATTCTACATATTCATAGCTCACGATAAACAAATCAATTCATCTCAGTACTCTTAGGAATGATCAATTTTTGGGAAAGAAAGTTTTTTACTTTCTACTACTCCATCTTGATACAAAAAATGTGGGAATCTTCGAAAGAAAGTGAGTAACTCTATACATAGATATGTATGTCATGTAAAGAAGTATTAACATTGAATTACACGATAGTTACTCCTTTGCCTCATCTACACATCTATGAATAAAGTTTCTTCTTTTGAAATTGATTGCTTCCTTCATTTCTTTGGAAGATTCTCACATTTCCTTGTATCAAGTATCAGTCCCTTAACTATTCTTATTTGCCAAACATTTAAGTTTGTTTCTGTTAGTTCTTCTATATTCATACAAAACCACTGAAATGCACTTCACCTCTACTTGAAAATTTTCAAATGTTATGTGGAGTTATATCTTTGAGTTCTGAGATATTGGTTTCTACCTTTTTGAGACTACATTATTATTGATGATGTTTTTCCGTAAATAAGCACCGGGAAACACATGTATCGTAATGCATATCTGAGTTTGTTGTTACAGTAGCTATAACAATCGATGAAAAACACTGGAGGTCCGTTTTCAAAAAAATAAAGTGAGTGATAGAATTCAATAAACGAAACATTGCATTGCAAATCAGTTCATATAAAATCATAACAAATATCTGTTGTATTGAAAGTTTCTCTGCCTTTCGTTCATGGAGGCGGTATAGCCAAAAAAAATATTCGACAATTCTAATTTTTAACGAATATAAGAAAAAACACTGATATTCTCGATTCGAAAAGATTTTATTCTAGTTCCTCAAAATAGAAAACTGTGGTCAAAGTCAATCGACCTTGTAGGTCTTACCATTTCCGAGATAGCAATTTAAGAATGAGCTAAAGAACGGCCTGTATATTTTCACTATCAATGATGAGCAACGAAAAGTCGGTTTTCGAAGTTCTAATGATTCAAAATATGAACATAGAATGGGCAAAATTAGGTAATCGCGTTCACCAACAAAAGACAGTCAAAGACAGGTGACACATCAAATATGTTCAAATTTTTCATTTTTGCAGAAGCACCTTTATTTTTGTCAATCGACCAAATACATTAGTCAACTTTCACATCTCCATTAGGAAATGTGACACCTTTCGGTGTGCCTGCTCGCAATTACTTCATTATACGATATTGAAACTATTATTGAAAACGTTTGATATTGATATTTCAAGTAATTTCACTCATTAATTTCGTAGCTATTTCTGCTGGGTGACAAAATAGTTTTTTGTACACTTTTTATCTCATTGTCCCAAAATGATTATTAATGTTACGAGACAAATTGCAATGATTTCACTAATACGAATATAAATTTTCCACTGAGCCATCAAAAACAGTATCTGTATTATGTTCCCCATTGCATATTCTGTTTTCCTTCATCGTGTTCTATTCAATCTCATTCCAACCTTCCTCACCCCCACCTTATTCAACCCTTCAATTCTTCTTCAACTCACTTCATTTCCCCACTCATCTTCTTTTCACTCCACTCTATTCTATTATTTTGTATTTAGTGCCTACGATAGCTCATTCTCAACATTTTGGACTTTTTTCTCAAGATGTTGATATTCTCAGTCACTTTCCGGAATTTTTCATAAACCATGACTTACGGAAATTCTTAAAATGACCCCCTTTTATAGTTAATTTGGATTAGTTTTCTTTCCGTTCTATGTTGCTCCAGTTGTTCTTATTTATTTCTGATTTACTTTGTGTCGTTTGTGTAAGTTGAATAAGTAGTATTTGAAATCAAGAATCTCTTAACTAACAAATAAAAACATTTTCGTCAATGACAGCTTCGCCAATTCTTCGAAAATTATTATAGAAACTTATAGAATCTTCTCACACACCAGATACACTTTCGAATAAACGCTTTTTCTGTCATTGTTTTGTTCTGGTGTGGAGAATGTTTTTCATTAGCTTCAGTTTACGCCAGAGGTTTCAAGTCTACATACCAAAAAAAAAACAGGAAAAGGTTGCCAAAACAATTCAAGCAAAAAGAGCAACAACAAAATAGTATATTGAGTGATTGAAAAGGAGAAGAAAAGGAAGAGGTAATGTTGCTATGTACGGTTAGTAAATTTGTGTCAGGGACCTATTTTCTAATGAATTCATCAAACCGCCACCAAAACCAAACACCCGGAAGCCTCTTGATGGACAGTCTTTATGGGCCTTGCCCATGACGATTTAAGGTAGCAGTCAACACAACGGTTGATAGGAAAAGAAGAGAGTTTTTGTCATCTCTTGATGATGCTCACTTGGTTAGCAAAATCGTGTGTCATTTGATTTATTTTATTAGAAAAAGTGTGGAAAACCAAATAGAGAAGATATATTTTTGATGTCAGTCCGATTTTATGTCGGTCGAATATGTTCGTCGATTGTGGAAATAATCGTGGAATTCCACTTGTGTCCAAGCCGTAACAGTCAGTGAAAATAAGTTGTCGAAGTCTACCCCATCTTTTCATTTCCTGAACAATCTCGTAGCGCAATCTAACGTTACTCAGATTATATTTTAATCAAATGCTCCAACAAACTTCTAAAGAAATATACTGCAAGGGAAGCAAAACGCTTTCGCTCGATGAGTTTTTATTCGACAAGGGTAAAGTTAAAAGAACGAAATAAATGTTAATGTCAATTTTAGTGACACTCTGAAACAATTATTGGATCATACATGAGTGAACTATTTTTCTGTAAGTATCACTTTGTGACATCATGAATTTATAGGAAAAATTTGTAAGCAAGAATATTATTCAAGGGTAATACAAGTACTCATGCTATTCAGAAAATTTCACGCCACATTGAATTTAACCGAATATATGTTTTAGTTTTTCGAAATACCTACTTTGACAGATTTGACATTTCAATTGACATTTCAAATTGTTGTGTGATGTGAGAATTATATCAGTTCATTGTGTGAACGTGAACAAAGTGACTTGATACAAGCTATTCGTATTATTTATTTCACCAGTTGTTGTTCAATAGAGATGATATAGTTGTTGTTCAATAGAGATGATATTTTAGGATCCAATAATACCTATTCATGACATGAGCGTTAAAAGTAAGGTTACTACACAAACAGCATACAAAGATTTTTGTACAACTGTCTTGTTTACATAATAAAATAGATACACTAATTATTCGTACAGAAAACACAGTCAACTATTCTCATGTTATCGCATTTGCTGTGAAGTGGCCGTGTCAGGTGACGCCGAATCACCTGGTTACCAAAATACAGTATCGTTTACAGCTCACGCGTTTTAGTTGAAGTCACATTTGAATTTCTTGCTGGTGTTCAATGTCTCGTATAATGAAAACCAATAGTGAGGAATTGTGTGTTCCTAGCGATATTGAAGAGACTACAAAAAGAGCTTCAATTGAATCGTTACCAAAAAAATCGGCTCAGCAGTATGATATCGCATTTTATAATTTTCTTAGCTGGTGTAGACTTAAAAACTTCGAAGAACATTCCAACGAAACCGTCTTCTTGGCCTATCTATTTGAGAAATCAAAAATATGCAAATTTTTCAAGGTAATAGCATTCTTAAGGCGGAAAAATTAAAGTTATAGGCCCAAAAAATCAAAAACTCTTACGTTTGAAAAAGTCCGAAGGTTTATAAACGAGGCACCAGATGAAAAATATTTGATGATGAAAATTACTACTATCATCAATCATCAACGTTTTTTTCTGAAATAGTCAAATTATAAGTGCAGTACCAACCTAGTTCATATAAAAACGTTTGGATAAATGCCTTCTATCATTGATGACTTTCTGAACATCCCGGAACCAGAAGGTCTTATGCTTCTTTGCTAGCAGAATCAGGACTAAATGTAACGGATATTAGGAAGCACGGAGGATGGAAGTCTACAACAGTAGCAGAGGGTTACATCGATCAATATATTTCTCATAAAAAGGCTATTGCTGAAAGAATGATCCCAACAGCTAGCTCCAACGTTACACGTCGTCCTTTTCCCTTCAAGAATTGAATGTTAATGCCCATGAAATTGTCAACTCAGCTAGTTCAAATATATTACAAGGCTCTTCAACATCGCAAAGAATCAATATTAGCAGTTGTTCTGATTATACTTTCCATATTAATGTTCATAAATAATAATAATAATAATAATAACGTAATTAATGTATATAATACATTTGTAACAGAATTTAATTGTATCTGTCTATTATTCAAAATGAAACTTCTTTGAAAATTGAATAATTTTATTTCATATATTACTAGTTGGTCGGAAAAACTCGTATTGAAAATACTCTTGACACTATTGTAAAAATATTATTAACACGCTACTTTGTAAACATCATCTTTCAAAACTCTTGACAACCATTGAAAATGTCACTTTTAATGACAGTTGTACAAAAAGATTACTTTTTTCCTACAATGAAAAGTGGGCATTTTCAGGAGAATGAGTTTTCGGGAAAAATGTTTCAGCTTTCTACTACTCCATCTTCAAACAGAAAAAATATGGAAAACTTCCAAGTACGAAAAAAACAATAAAATTCAGAATAAACTATTTGCAAAATAATCTCTTTTTAACGTAGTGTTGTTTTGATTCAGTATTGTTCATTGTGATGAAAAAACCCGTTATTTTACCGACTATAGTGGCACAGAAATATATATTAGCTAGATTAACATAGTATATAACGTCATAATGCGTCTAGTTGGTAGTTTTTTTATTTATTTATGACTAGTTTTAGTGAGCTTGATATTTTTGGTACTTGAACTTTGGTACAACAGACCATGCTATCATATTGAAATTGAAAGGTTGTTAGCCAGAAACATCAAAGAGAGGTATACTATTTTTCGTGAGTTATTTTTTGAAAGGCATATAATAGGTGTAACTTGTTTGGTCGACCTTCGATTAGGATAGATGATAACTTTTTGAAAGAATGATATCATTAATTACTACTTATTCCTAATTGACCTGACGATTACAAACCTATATCTATTATATTCATCTTGGGAAAAATACTAGATATTATAGTTATAGAATGTATGATGAACTTTTTGGATGAATAAAGTATACTCCACAAACATCCATATGGCTTCATGGAAAACAAATCTACAACTGATGCAGTTACTATGGAATCCAAGAAACATTTTCAAATTTCTTTATATCTAACCTCTATTCAAGAAAACAGGTAGTTTGTTTGGATGGTACTCTGTCAGATACAAACCTTTTGTCTCATGGCATCCCTAAGGGGTATGTTCTGGGACATACATTATTTGTTATCTATATAAATGACATTTTCGATTATATGCTTTCCGAAACAATAATTTGCTTCACAGACGATATGGCGAGCTGAATGAAAGTTCCCATATTGACGTTATGTTAGAATTGAACCAGGAACTGGAAGAATTGGCAGAAAAATAGTTCTCACGAAACGAGTTGTAGCTAAATAGGGATAAAACCCAAAATAGTATCATACCAATTATTAATCGCTTAACAAATAACAACCATGTTAAACTGCTTGGCATAACTGTCGACAAATCACTCAAATGGGAAAATTACATTGAAATGTTGTGTAAAACACTATCCAGCCAACTTTATCTACTTCATAGACTGAAAAAAATACTGAGCACCCATACACTAATAACCCCCTATCATTCACCATTCCACACATTTAACATGTGATGTACTTCTTTGTGATAGGTTTTCCTATGCTTTCAAAGCATTTCGTTTGCCGGAAAAGCTCTCATGATTATAACAGGTGTCCCTAACTCTTATTGAACATTGCCAACCACTTTTTACAAAATTCAAAATTATGCCATTGTCTTGTATTTTCATCCAGAACAGACTGCTTTAGATCCACAAGAATAAAAGTAGATATTCTTCTCATTCAGAGCACCACAATTACACTACCAGAAATGCACAAAAACTGATACAGCCTCGAGTCAATATCAAACTCTACAATAATTTGCCTTCTGATCTAGTGTTGTTGAGCATGAATGTATTCAACAGGAGGGTGAAAAAGTATCTCATGAAAACCTGTTTTTATAATTCAACAAATATATGAACTGTACATATGCAGAATGATTTTCATGCTTTAGATGTTGTGCTGTTGGTACCGTCACAATTTTTTTTTCTATTCGTACACAACTTTGTACCTTGTTCCCATATCTGTTTCTCTGACTCATCATAAATGTAATTTACACATAATATAATCAAATAAATCTATCTATCTATTTATGTAACGTTTTTCTTAGATAACGAACGGATCTAATAATTACTAGCAAAGATAATTCTTTAAATTTGACAAAAATTACAGAACAAATCTATCAATCATCAGCAAAGATAATTTTTCAAGATTGACACAATCATAGAATGAAACAGAAGTCAACTCACTCGAAAGAAATTTTGACTATTAGCACAATTTTGCGGCAACATAAGAACTACTCCGCTTGGTCCACAATTTCCAAAATATAACCGCATCTCAGCATCCGTCAGTGCATAGACATGATAATACCCGGTTTATGTCACAAAATTACTATAGATTGTCACTGCGGGAAAAAACTTCGATGGATGCCTAGGTTGGAATGGTAAAACGAGATGAAATATACAATAGTGCAAAATTTTTCGTAATATTTCATGTTAATCATTCCAACAGTTCATCAAGCATTAATCTGTTTGGAATACCTTTCTCACTGTTCACAGTTCTCATGATTCGCTATTTTCCAGGCTTCCTCTGTTCCTACACCGAAACTTATTTGAAGGTTGTTCTCAAGATCAATGGTCTGTGTGAAGTATTCGAAGAATACCCAAAGCTCACACATATATAGATGGAAAAGAATGTTTTTCTACGGATGCTATACGATGTGTCCCTTCTCTCATTGCTTTTATACGTTCAAAACGAAAGATTTCTCACGCGATGTGAAATATTCGCCATTACAGTGAGGAATAATTTCTCAATGTTATCACTATAACTCAAGTCAGTCATGAATTGTTATATCTCAGATTGATATGACACGTTCTCCATGTTGACAACGCTACGCTGACGATTCGCGTGCAATATCCAAGCAGCCCATTGTCGGCGTTTCCATTACAACAAAACCGAAGCACTGCCTAATTATTGCTGTCAACTACAACGACTACAACGAAAATAGTTATATTGTTGATTATTATAGTATAAACAGTTCAGATTTATTAAATAATGAATATAATGGAATATAAAGATTTATAGGTGGAAAATGCACTTCCAGAAATTGTTTAGAAAGCAATAGATATTTGCAATAATTTGCTACCAAGCACATCAAGAGGAAAATATGAAATCGCTTACAGAAACTTCATGGACTGGAAAATGAAAGCCAAGGTAAATTGTTCCGAAAATACCTTGTTAGTTTATTTTGAAGAGTTGTCAAGATGATTGAAATCATCAACATTATGATCTCAGTACTCTCAGTATTGAAAACTTTGTTGATATATCAAAATACGTAAAACTATGTGCATTTTCAAAACGCAAATCTGAATAATATGCTCCAAAACAGTCAAAAACATTAACTTCTGAAGAAATTCAGCAATTTTTAAAAGATGCACCTGATGAAAAGTATTTGCTGATAAAGGTATGAATTGGAAATTTTTAAATTGTTATCGAAAAATGAATGTTTGGTTCTGATTTCAGGCTACTTCAACTATTGGC
>WOGR01005798.1:0-13528 GCA_015342045.1 Leptinotarsa lineolata | reverse complement strand
CCTTCCGGGCGCTTTATCGGGATATGCCATTGATACCTCTTACATGAACTTTTCCTAGGGAGTTCCTTTATTTATGTGAGATATGAAAAAACTACGTTCCCCTTTTTTCCTCTTTCTCCTACCAGTATAATTACCGGCAATGATACAACGTATCATTGTATAATACGTATAATAATAATAATAAAAAAAATGTAAAAGTTACAAATAAAATATAAACGACAAAAAAAGACCAATACCAAACTCCCAAACGGAATACATCAACCTAACCAGACCATGAAAGTGCTCAACCGAAATTCACTTGTTTATTCATTAACATAACACTTTATTCGACAACTCTATGTGAGCCAAGCTACTCAAATAAATGTTCTCCCACAGTATTTCAATGAAAAAAAAAATGGTTAGTCACCAGACGAAAAAACCCTAAATCTTTCTTACCAATAGCTCTCTTCTTTCGTTTGACTGTAGATGGCGGCTGATCCTCTCTCTTACTACTGAGTTTAATTCAAGACAACCAGAACGGAACCACACCAAGAAAACAAAGAAAGAAAAAAACAGTTTTTCTTTTCTAAACTCCCTAAAAGAACCTCGTATATCGCACTATTCGAATAACTGTCGCGATTAAACTTCAGTTTGCTCCTTTCTTCCAAATACTCAATTAGTTTTCCGACTTTATCTCCCTAACAAAAAATTCTCCTCTAATTTATTTTTCCACTCAACTCGCCCCTTTCGACGACCCGCAAACCACGACGGACACCTCTCAACCTTCTCATCCAACAAAAGCCCACTCTCTCGCGTATACCTTTTCCCCGACTCCTTTTCTCCCCAAAAATCTGCGGATATTTCCCTTCTTGAAGTTGAAAGGAATAGTACAGTCCCTACTTCCAATCAGAAAATTCAGTTCTGTCCTGTCCAGTATTTAGGTCCTCTTTAATTTATTGTTAGCATTCCGTTCCCAGCTTATCGCTGACTCTTCAACTGAAACCCAACTGTGTTTCATAAACAGAGTGTCGCCGGCTATCAATAATAATGAGTCTTTTCGTCTGGCCCTTACAAAGTAACTATGAATGAAACCCACTGTGGTTAAGAAATATGCCTTTAGCACGTACAAATCATATTTACATCCGTTCAGTAAAATATCGTTTTCTTTTGGGAATCTTCCGACATTTCTCGGTTAACTCGATTCCCCATGAACTTTGACTTTCAATATTTGGATAAATATGTGAGATCATAAAAATTACGAGATAAAATACAGGGCGTCTTCTCAGAAGGTGAACTGTTACACTTTCACATATTTGTTTCTATTTCAGGACCCTGATTTGTGGTGATAAAAGAGCAGGTTTGTCTATATTCTGGGCTGACGATGGTCTAGATACTGGTCCGATTCTACTTCAAGAAGAATGCGATGTTGAGGAGAATGATACCGTGGACACTCTTTACAAGAGATTCCTTTATCCAGTTGGTGTGACAGCAGTTGCAAGAGCTGTTGATATGGTTGCAGATGGGACAGCTCCTAAACTGGTTCAAAGCGAAAAAGGAGCTACATATGATCCAATGCTCAATAAACCAGAGTTGCAAAAGGTATATATCAGGAAAGTCACTCGAAATAATGAACCTACCAATCAAAACAGCAATATTATATCCGAATAGTCATTTATGGTTGAATATATATTGATGTTCTCTTATTCTGCAGATCGATTGGTCAAAATCTGGAAACGATCTTCACAACTTTATCCGTGGTATGGATTCTGTTCCCGGGGCCAGTTGCCTCATTAAAATTCCCAATACCGAGGAGTTCCAAGAAGCTTTGCTCTTTGGATCATCCTTATGGAAATCAGCAGCTCCCATTGGAAAGGAGATTGAAATCCTAGGAGCTAGAACCGGAATAATTCATGAGGAAGGCTTATTGCTAACCGGATCTGATGGAGAATACGTCAACGTGAAAATGGTTAAACTCAACGGTAAATAGCTCATTTCAGATCCATTATATTAATATCCAATATATTAAAATACACTGTAGTCGAACGTTCAGATTGGAATAGTTTGAGACTGAATAATTTACCAGTATCTCTACCAGGAAGATTTTCTAGCGAGGTGTATCGCACCTTTTTGGAACAGATACTACCTCAGGTTTTGGAAGATGTATCTTTGGCAATAGGAAATGCATCACTGTGTAGATGTATACTTGATAGCACAATTGTAAATCAATTGAGAAACCTATATTTGTGTTCGTACTTTTTGTATTTCTCTGGAAATGAATAAATGAAATGTGGCTTATGCACGGTGGTGCACCAGCGTCGCTGGAGATTAAATCCATTTGGAAAAACGTTCTCAGGAAGTTTATTCCACATGAACGCAGTTCTCCAAATGGAAGAGTTTTTAAACAGTGAAGTTCGAGGTATATTGAGTTGAACCTCAGAACGATGAGCAGCCACAGTCCGTCGCATATTTCTGATATGTACCGCTCTTGGTGGAATCAAATGTGCCAAAACTTCCCGTGAAAGTATCTATAGAAGAGTCTTCGATGTTCCAGACTTTCAAGGATGCAAGTGATGTTTGCGTCTCCAATCAGGCGGATGGCTCTTCTCTGAGGTGTGTACAGTTTTCTGGTTCGGAATAGTGTTCCAAGTTTTTGAGAAGCACCCTTTGCAATTCCATCAACATGATTGTGCCAAGACATATTGGTGTCCATTTCAACCCCCAACAAACTTATCGAAGCAGAATCCGGTTCAGAGACATTCAACTTTTTGGAGAAAACCAATGCCTGGGTTTTCGTGGCATTGAATTGAACCTGGTTATTTTCACCCCAATTCGAAATCACTTCTAGATCCTCATCCTGCTGCCTGTGAAGATGTGCATATGAAACCGATGTCCTGGTATCTAAATGAAATGACGAGACGAGTGTGCTGTCGTCAGCAGAGCAATATATTGGATTCTTCGTTTTTTCCAATAAGTCGTTGATATACAATAAAAAGAGGGTTGGTGATGATATGGATCCCTGGGGAACATCAGCGTTGATGGTGAAAGTATTCGAGACATATCCATTGACGGCCACTTGCAGGGAATCTTCTTTCAGGAAACTGGAGAGCCATACACAAAAATGATCCGACAAGCCATAGCATCGAAGTTTGGCCAGCAAACTGTCATGCCACACGGTCAAAGACCTTAAAAATATCAAGCGCAACAGCTCTTGAGTCTCCATGATTCTCGATTGCGTTATCCCAAATATGGGTGACATACGATAGAAGGTCGTCTGTTGATCTTTGATTCCGAAAGCCATTTTGATGGTCGCTCAAGATGTTGAAGTCTTCCAAATATTTGAGTATATGGTGGTTTACGGCTTTCTCTATGATTTCTGATGTCACTGATAGCAAAGCGACTGTTCTATTGTTATTTAGAAGATTCTTTTTTCCCTTTTTGGGAATAGGCTGAACGCGAGCAATCTTCCAACAAGAAGAAAATGTTTTTGAATGAGTTCGCCACTCAATGAGAAGATTGAATGTTTGCATTCAAGCAATAATTTTTTTTGTTTCTTTCTTTTCACTACTATTGATGTTGAAGATAGTTAGACTAATAATTTATAATATATAACGAAAATCCAGGAAGTACTGAATTTTTCAAATATTTACTTTATAGGGCGAATGAAAAATGCTGCAACTTTGGATCAAGTCACCAAACAGGTTACTGTGGAGTATACACCAGAAGAAAAAGGTCTGATTGAATCCGTGAGAGATATATGGGAAGCTATTTTGAGTGTTGATATTGATGATGATACAGATTTCTTCGCGAGTGGAGGAGGTTCAATGGATGTTGTGAGGTAAATAAAGAAGAAACATATTGTAATCCATTGGAAGATGGCAATGGCCTCCTCTATTACTGAATAACTCAGTATCATTTCCATTTAATGGTTATACTTTATTTTATTTATTTTTTGTAGACTCGTCGAAGAAGTTAAAGACGTCTTCAAAACAGAATTGGAGAACGAAGATGTGTTTATGGCTCCTACATTTTCCGAATTCTGTATGAACGTGGTTGTGAAGAGTCGAGGGGGCAGCGAAATAACCGAAGTCGAATACAGGGCCATTGAAATTATTGCAAACAAAATGAATTTGCGATTCCCATGTCAATTGTTTATTAACGGAGAATTTGTGGATGCTGAGAACGGAAAAACTACCCCTACTGTTGATCCTTCTACGGAGAAAGTTATATGCGAGGTAAGACACGAATTTTGAGTTTGTGCAGTAGAATTATTTTCAGGATTCATCAAGCTAATTTTTTCATATGAAAAACTATCATCACATCACATTATAAGAACTGTATTTGTGTTTGTTAGCCGTAGTCAGAAGGTCTTGAGGCCTGAAGTTTTGTCTGCGGTAGATATCTACAAAAGTGGTGCAGCAATGGTCTAAGTGGTTTCTGTTGCTGCGTTGCGCTTGTTTTCACATAATTTTTTTGATTTTAGTTATTATCATTCAGTGAAATAATTTTCCAGGTTCAATGCGCCTCTAAAAATGATGTAGATAAAGCAGTGGCTGCAGCTAAGAAAGCATTCGAAAGCGGAGAATGGAGTAAAATCAGCCCAAGAGAAAGAGGACAACTTCTGTATAGGTGAGTGTGAAGTCTGAATTAGGTGTATAGGTATCGTATATAAGGAGTCAATTTGACTAAAGAGTTACCAAACGTTGGCATAGGCGGTGTGGTATGTATACGAGGTCTGATCATTATTTTTATGTGGGAGGTTTTAACTAGTGAATTTATCAGACCAGGTACATTGGCCTTTTATTTCGTTTATTTTTCTACTCAAATCAGTCACTCAAGCTTTTTTTTATATGATACTACTATACTGATAATGCTTTTCTCAAAGTGAAGTGCATCCTTGAATCGTCAAGTGCAAAGGAAATCCTGTTTTTTCTTCTGGATAAAAACTGAAGATCCAATCTAATTAAAAATGTTTGCAATATAGCGTAGGTTGGAAATGTAATTTTCAACCAAGTATAATATTATAACAGTCTTTGCCTTTAAGAAAACCGTTATCACCTTCCAGTAACGACCTTAGGTCACGTAGGGCTCAGCTCCTCGAAAGAAAAACAAAGTCGTAAAAATTAATTGCGTCGATGTTTCAAGAACTTTGCTATTAATTTTCCTGAAGGGTCAAGGGTCGAATAGTTATTGTCAGAGTTGTCCCATAAGAAATTCATTGTCTGAGAGTTCAGAAGGTCATAGACGAGACTGAACAACCATCGTTAATTTAACGATGTGATAAAAACCAAAAACGCATTTTATTCCTAAACTAAGAATACATGTATAAAATCCGAAATGGCCTTTGCAGTGACATCTGTATGTCAGTGGCAGAAGGCATTTGACTACTAAGTAAGTAATTCTTACCGACTCATCCAGACCCCTCCAACCAAATGTAACAACGGTTGAATTATATGTTTAGCTAAGATCATTGGGAATTATGTATCGTTTTCTGAAGTCGAATAGTAACATATTTGAAAGGACTACTTAACTTCAGAATCGTCAGCATCTATTCCTAATTACTACCAAAATAGTACCAAATTTTTGGAAAGCACTGTGTAAATAGTACAGAGAACTTTCCCCAAACAAACGTGTAATTCAATGTTGTTTTACAAGTTGATCTGTACTACTCAAAGAATTTTACAGATTTCTACATATGAAGCACTCTGAAGCATTGAAACATATGCAATATAATTTATGTGCATTACAAAGCAGGATGTAACTTTTATTTAGAGCGTCACTTTTATGAAAAATATGATAATTGATATTGAATGATGCTGGTTAAAAACTGTATCATTTTTTAAATAACACTGGGTATCTCATAGAATGATATTAATTATTTTGAAATAGAAGTTATAGTATTAATGAGGCTAAATCTTCAAACTCACTGACGATAATGCAAGAGACAAATCATTTTTTTCATTTAGGAACTTATTGAAGGTGAATATTTAGAAATTTCATGATTATTGTGGCTTTCTATACCAACACTGGGTAGACGAACAATTTGAAATAACCATATATAATGATGGTACAGTCATTTGTTGTGTTGCAAAGAATTCCAATGCGAAGATACCATAGCCAAGATATGTGTTTCCATCCTCAATGGATTTATTTGTCTTCAATGTTTTTTTTTTCGTCATACAGATTGGCAGATTTGATGCAGCAACATAAAGAAGAATTGGCTACAATCGAATCAATTGACTCCGGAGCAGTGTACACATTGGCCTTGAAAACACACGTTGGGATGAGTATCGAAACATGGAGATACTTTGCAGGCTGGGCAGACAAAATTCAGGGCTCAACTTTGCCAGTTTCACATGCCAGACCTAACAGGAATTTGTCGTTCACCAAAAAAGAACCCATTGGGTAAGGTTCATTGATAATCAATTTTCAATATGAAAGTTAGTTGAATTTTGGTTTTTCCCACAGCATTATTGAAACACACAATGACGATTGTGTCTATTTTTCAGTGTATGTGGATTGATTACCCCGTGGAATTATCCGTTGATGATGTTATCGTGGAAAATGGCAGCTTGTCTTGCAGCTGGAAATACAGTCGTTATTAAACCAGCCCAGGTGTGTCCGTTGACAGCGCTCAAGTTCGCTGAGTTGTCGGTTAAAGCTGGAATCCCCCCTGGTGTCATTAACGTTGTGACAGGAACAGGTAAAATCGAAAAGAGCTAATTTTTCAGCCCATGAAGTGAAGGCAACTGTCTGTTTCAGTAGCAAGTCCCCCTAAACTTGAGGCAATTTTCATTCTTTCAAAATTTTCATACCATAACGGTATTTCAGTAACATAATAATTATCTAATTGTAGTTCTTTATTTGGTCAACAATCAGTTCAGTTTTTCTTTTCATTACATTGATTTTGTGTTTGTGAAGTAAAAACTAGAAAAATGAAAATGATTAAGATCTTGAGGTCTCGGAAAATATTTCTCTCTCCACATTTTTTTCATGAAAACATCCATTTGAGAAGCTTGATGGAAATTGAATAGTCTAAGCTATTGAAAACATCAGTTTTTTCTCTTGATGTCAAAGGTTTCGATATCGGTGTTGTCGTTATTAATTTCTATTCTGTCTTGTATTCTTTGCTGCGCTACATTGAAAGGTACATAGTAATCTACATATGAATTGAATACTGCCTGATTCAGCAATCGAACACGATAGTTATCAGTAGAGTCTGATTTATTGGCCCAAGAATTGAACCCTGAATCAATAATTATATCATTGCTTCAACTAGTATTTCTCCAACGATTCCCAAACATGATTATTTGGCATATATTGATTGTGTCATCTAAACCTGCCAAAAACATTATTTTTTCATATCCTGAAGTTGTAATGATAAATTGTCAGTCTCTCATTGATGCAATATTCATTGATGGGGAGAGCTAGCAAGAGATTGTTAAATATTTTCAATATTCGACTTTTATGTATGAGTTTTGTAGCTAGATTTCAAAGTCACCCAAATATTTTATGATTGCTCTAGTTGACAGTTCGCATTGAACTGTTTTTAGTGCTGTTCTCAGGAAGAAAAATAGGATTCTTGCCAATCTACTAAGTAGATTTCCTATTCTGCTCGTAACCAATGAAATTAGATGTCCCACCCACTGGCTTCTAAAAATTTTTCCACATACCTATTTTTAATTTCATTAATATATCGTTATACCGTACTCAAATTGATTATTCGTGAGAAAATGTAGATGATAAGAGTCATGAATTTTGCAACAAGTGATAGCACACTTCCACTGGTCTGGTCATTTGATTTTCTAACCGAACGATTTGTAGAGTTCTGTCATAAAATAAGAACACTTTACGAGCATGAAATGAAATTCCAAAATAATATTTTCAAGCTACTCAGCTGAAATAATTTTTCTGATGACAGCAGAGGAAATAACTACTTTCCTACATTTGAACATCCAGATATCTGTTTAAATCTGTTTAAAATATGTTTTTCCATTACTCAGCTGTCGTCCCCGTACGAACGACAACTCTCAGAAGTTGAGAAACTTGTGCGAGCCAAGGATTAACGAGGTCTATCCTTTTAACGTGTGATTCCTTACAGGGTTGTAGAATCATCCCAGATTCAACTAGATAAATTCTCTCTTACAGAAGAGATATTATAATTATTGAATATTCTACATCAGCGTGCTAAGATCTCGTAGATCCTCATCTTGCAGAAGTTTATACTTCTGAGATTCAAACAGATATAGTTCAATGCTATGTACTCCCATACATACTTTTTGATTTCATCAACAATTGTATCCAAGAAATGTGAATATTATTGGTCGAAAAACTATATTACAGATAATTTCACTACCTAGAAAAAATTTGAGAGCATAGAAATGAAATTAACTTCTTCCAATAGGATCCGTAACTGGTCAAGCATTAGCCCACCATCCTCATGTAAGAAAGTTGGGCTTCACAGGAAGTACAGAAATAGGACAAGTGATTATGAAGAGTTGTGCCGAATCAAACTTGAAAAAAGTTTCCTTGGAACTGGGTGGAAAATCTCCGTTAGTCATTTTCTCTGATTGTGATCTAGACAAGGCTGTGAGATTGGTAAGTATATGATCAAATATTCTATAGCGAGGATGAATAACGACGTTTCAGTTATTATCTAGTCACTTCAAGTCGTAACAAGTAAAGAAGTATGATTGCTAAATATTGTCATCGATAGTCACTCAAAAGAACTTTGGAATAATGAATGATTCGGTGTAGTAGGTTTCATGCTTCTGTAAAATTTTTCTTTTCCACAGTAGGTCCCTAGAAATGATTTTGGCGTGCAAATCATATAACAATAAAGATGCCATAGTTTTTGACATTTAATATTAAGTCTGGGTTGAGTTTCAAACTCCACCTAACTAATCGTGAGTTTAAAACTTCTAAAATGAAAACCCATTGATGAGAAGAGTTACTGTGTTGACGTGAAATATTTTGAGCCAAATGAAATTCTTTATAAGTTGTGCTAGAGTTCACCGCAACAGCTTGTTTTTAAACTGTATCAAGAGCAAAATTAGTAGCGTCTGTAGATGATATGAATGGTTTCTGCATTCTCAGCAACATTAAATAGTCGAACGAAGTACTGATACTGGTTATTGATTGAATCATTTATTTTCATTTAGGGTATGCAAAGTGTTTTCTTCAATAAAGGAGAGAACTGCATAGCTGCTGGACGCATATTCGTGGAAGATAGCGTACATGATGAATTCATTCGAAGAGTAGTTCAAGAAACAAAAAAAATCCAAATTGGAGATCCTTTGAATAGATCGACCGCTCATGGACCTCAGAATCATCTAGCTCATATGAAGAAACTTCTAGAATACGTCGAAATAGGTAATATACACATTCATAATCATCCTTGATTCACAGCAGAATAACTAATAAGATAAAGATGATAATGAATGATGATAATCGTTTTTCAGGTGTGAAAGAAGGAGCAAAACTTGAACATGGAGGTAAAAGACTCGACAGACCCGGTTTCTTCTTTGAGCCAACTATTCTCAGTAATGTTGAAGATAATATGTTCATCGCGAAAGAAGAGTCTTTTGGACCGATTATGGTGGTCAGCAGATTCAGTAATGGGTGAGTAGAATCACACTCTCTATTTCCTGCTCTCCGATCGTTCGTCTTTGTTTAAGTCAGGATAGAGCCTAGCTCCCTTACCCTTTGGAGGTGTGTTCGTCAGGAGAATAGAACGAGACAACTCACTGGGGATCCATGACGGTGGGAAGGTTCTCAGACATCCGTACCTCTACCTGGTGTACCTATACCTGGCTGAGGTTTTGAATGAAAAAGTTATTCACCCGTTAACAAAAGATATGAGGGCCTAATTTGACTTCGGGTTTTTGAAGGCTAACCTGGAGGTGAGCCTACGGTCTATCAGAAGACCAAGTTCCTTCACCTACGCTCAGTATATCGCTCCTCTAGAACCCTTCACTTTCATGACCAGATAAGATGTCGTTCTTCCTATGGTTATTCGGATCTTCTAATCGAAGTAATAGCGCTCGAGATTGTCCAATGCACGTTGCATACAGACGATTTCGAGCTCAGGATCCATGGAAAAGGCGAGGAGATCCGTATTGTCGGCGTCTTGGGATACACGGTCGCTGGTGTAGAGTGATTAGAGCATGGAAGAGAACAAGGCCTCCTGTGGCAGTCCAGCAGGATCTCCCTGTTATCAGACAGGGAGCCCTCTGCTCTTACCTGAAAGGTCCTGCCCTTCAGAAAGGAACAGATCCACCAGACCAGTTCCCGAGGCAGGTCGAACTCAAGGAGCTATTTCCTGCCCTGTTTAAGGTCACCCAATTGTAACTAAGAGCGACGACATATCCCCTTTCGGAGTCGCCATCTATGGTATTGCAAGAGAATTCAATCCTCGAATATCAAAGATAAATGAGGCACCTCAAGGCGATCACTTGCAAAGCCAAGCTGCGACATCGACCACCAACCAGATTTGTCCTCTGTCTGTCCAGCTTTTACTGCAAGGCAACTGGTGGAAAAGCAGAGCCCAAACACAATGCATTTGGGATCCAACACTAGACAACGCTGTTTCGATCCACTATTAGGTCTCATCAGTGGTGGTGGTCTGAATGACAAATTCATTGCTGGACCCCTGCCGGAATTGAAATATTCAGTGAAAGACCGATGACAAATTTCGTCGACAACCGACAATACAGGGAACGAATCTTGTTAGCGGTCGACAAAATAGAGGACGAATCTCAACACCGACCGACAAGACAGAGAACGAATCTCGGCGGCGACCGACAAGACAAAGGACGAATCTTATTAGCGCGACCGACAAGACAGAGGACGAATATTGTCAGCAGCCGACAAGACAGAGGATGAATCTCGTTGGCGATCAACAAGGCAGAAGACGACTCTCGTCGGCAGCCGACAAGACAGAGGAGGAATCTTGTTAGCGGTCGACAAGACAGAGAACGAATCTCAAGATCGATTGACAAGACAGAGGACGAATCTCGTCGGCGACCGACAAGACAGAGGATGAATCTCGTCAGCATCTGACAAGACAGAGAACGATTCTGGTTGGCGATCGACAAGACAGAGGACGAATCTCGTCGGCAGCCGACAAGACAGAGGACGAATCTCATCGGTGGTCGACAAGATAGAGGACGAATCTCGTCGGCGACCAACAAGACAGAGGGTGAATCTCGTCGGCGATCAACGAGACATAGGGCGAATCTCGTGGGCAGCCGACATGACAGAGGACGAATTTGGTCGGCGACCGACAAGACAGAGGTCGAATCTCATAGGCGGTCGACAAGACATAGGACGAATCTTGTCAGTGATCGACAACATAGAGGACGATTCTTGTCGATGCTCGACAAGACAGAAGACGAATCTTGTCGAAGATCGATAAGACAGACGAAGAATCCCGATGGCATCCGACAAGACAGAGGACGAATCTCGTCAGCGACCGACAGGACAGAGGACGATTCTCGTCGGTAGTCGATGCCGAAACTTGGCTTAGCAAATGACTGCAGCAAAGTTCCTCTTTTATCTTCGATATTTGAAGAATGAGTTTTCCGTCAATTCTAGAGCTGGCGTCTTCGCGAAGTGAGAGTGTCGTCGCCCTTGGTTTCTCAGGCTTGTTCTTCAAGGACAGCTGAGCCCAGCCATGCATTTGTGATTCCGTCCCGCACAACTGATGAGACCTATGGGGGTAGAAACAGCGCTGTCTGGTGTTGGATCCCAATTGAATTGTGTTTGGGCTCTATATTTCAATTACATTAATGCAATGATACAATGCTGTAATGAATATTATTGCCTGACAGTTAACTAAACTTTTTTATACAGTTCGTTTTGGTCCCTATTCTCGATATCCGTGCATATTTCAGAGACATAGATGGAGTATTGAAGAGGGCTAACGCAACTGAATATGGACTTGCGTCTGGAGTATTCACGAAGGATATTTCTAAAGCTCTGAGGTTCGCTGAGAGAATAGATGCTGGAACTGTCTTTATTAATACCTACAACAAAACAGATGTCGCTGCTCCATTCGGAGGATTCAAACAATCTGGATTCGGAAAAGACTTAGGTAGGAACGATAGATATTAGTAGATATTTTTCAAGTGAGTAGACTAGAATTTGGAATCTTAACTGAACTTTTTTTCAGGTCAAGAAGCGCTTAATGAATACCTGAAAACCAAGTGTGTGACAGTCGAATATTAGGTTAGTTATGTATTTATGTATAAATTTATGTAAATAGTGAGATTGAGTGTGAATTTAATTGTTATGTAGTTATTTTTATAATAAATTTCGATGTGATATGACTCTGTTGATTTTTTTTTCATGAAATATTCGAAAAATGTAAAACAAGGTTTGGAACGTTATCGTCTTCTATCTAACGAAGATTTTCAAATTGTTCGTTCATTTTTTTTATTCGTAAAATTATCTGCACTCATTAGTTTAGCAACTTTTCTTTTTTAGCTCAGTAAATATTCTTCCTATACTTACCTTTCTAATAATTTTTTAAAAATATTAGTTGAATATATACAGATAATATCTGGAAAGTTTCCAAATGATTTTTCATGTATAAGATAAATAATAACAAGGTAAAAATGAAATGTTTCGTGCCCTTGAATATATCGATTGCAAAAGATGTTTCTAATTCATGTATCTTTCCAAAGAATATTTATTTCAAAAAATCTTGTATGGGGTGGCAGACTTCAAACATCAATAACTCCGCAGCCGGCTATCAATATTAAAAAAAGTGAACGTCATTGTACAGATGATTGAAATAACTTTTATATGAAGTACTACAAAACCCTTCTAACATTCGGAGGAAAAAGTGGCATTTCGGTGGCAAGTGACGTCATACTATTGGCTTCTTATATCAAAAAGCACAAGCAATTCAGGAAAAACCCTAAGGCGCTCCAAGAGCGGTGCCTGTGCGAAAGTAGTGATCCACATTGATTTGAATCGCTGCGCTGGAGGTTAAATCCATCAAATGTGCCAATTCACTTGAACACTTCCGTGAAAGTATTTATAGAAGAGAGGTAAATCTCCAACCTTTCTTCGATGTTCGCGTCTACAATCAGGCGGATGGCTCTTTTCTAGAAGGAATCCAGTAGTTTCAGGGTATGCTTACGGGCGGACCTGAAAGGACATGAGAAAAATACTGCATAGAAGGTCTGATATGAGCTTTATGAAGCATCAAAAGTTGCAAGTGTGTGTACAGTTTTCTGGTTCGGAATAGAGATTCAAGCTTCTGAGAAGTAGCCTTTGCACTTTCAGCGATATGATTGTGCCAAGACATATTGATATCCATTTTAAACCCCAATAAACTTATCGAAGCAGAAAGCGGAATTGTCTGCATTTTTATATCTAATTCAGCGATATTCATTTTTTTGGAGAAAGCCGATGCCTTGATTTTCGTGGCATTGAATTGAACCTGGTTACTTTCACCCCAATTCGAAATTACTTCTAGATCCTCATTAAGATATACAACCTCCTGCTGCCGGTGAAAATGTGCAACCGCAACCGATGTCCTGGA